>VYZR01119081.1:68923-87025 GCA_013400675.1 Oxylabes madagascariensis | reverse complement strand
GCACTCAAGGAACTTTACCCGGTGACATAACTGACCAAACACCCTCCAAAAAACTTCTCCTGGAAAGAGAAAACCTGCTGTGATTTTGGTAGCTGTACTCAGGGCAAAAGTCCACCAAATTAAAGACTGCTCTTCTGCCTTTCTTCAAACTCTCCATTGCTTCATCTGACTCCTTGACCTTTGCATTGAAGTGAAACTGGTCCTGCCTCTCCCAGGTCTCAAGTGTGGGGTTGGTCTGGCTGGTTACTGAACTGTGGCAGTAGCTTGGACAATGTGAAGAAACCCCACGGGGATTTTGGCTGTGCTCCAGCACATGTGCAAACTGCAACTCCGAAAACACAATTTGGACAACTCTGTGAGGGTGGAGTTCCATGCATGAGGCAAATGGCACATCTTGATGTACAAGTCATTCTCACCGTCAACCTGAAGACCCCATTCCAAAACATAAATACATTTGTTTGGGTTTTTTTTCTGAGAAAACAGTTACCACTAATGCATTTTTCTACTTTCAGCCATTCTGGCTGAAATGAACCGTATACATGTAGAAATCAGNCGCTGCCTTGTACAGAAATGAGCATCGACAGAAAGACTTTAAGAAATCAGGAGTGTGCCTCAAAAAAAGCTGCAGGAGGGATGGAGGAGTTGGGGAAATGGTGTACAGAGGCTGGAAACTTGTGCCAAGCATTGCTGTGCAACTGCTTGCCTGAGTCAAGTGGGTTTTCTTAAAATATTTGCAGCATCAGGGCCTGGGCTGGTAACTTGAATATTAATGTAGTACACCAGCACCTTCTAAATGAGTGCCTGAAAGTTCCCAGGGCCCTTTCTGCATGTGATCCTTCTCCTTCCCAGCCATCCTCACTCCGTACTGTTGTACCAGGTCCTTTTAAGAGGGAGGGAGAGGCTCATCTGGAAAACTGCTGCATATTTATAATACGACCATCTATTACACCAGTGCAGGATGGAATTGAAAACACACGGTTCCCTGGGAGCAGCTGTTTCTTTTTTTAGGCCTCTTATGCCCTTCAGAAATGTCAAGATAGAAAAATGAAAATGTCAGGAAACTGCAATATGCTTACTCTAAAGGCCTCCCGTTGGTGACGTATTTATAAAGCTGTTGGAAATTTGATTCACACTGAGCACAAGGGATGAGGTTTTAAAGACCCCATTACCAGAGAGGTCTGCTAAAACCAATCCTCTTGATATGCATCTCAGGGGGAGCTTCTGCTGATTGGACACAGATGCCCAAGCATCTCTGGAGAATGCCCCCACTCCTGTCGTGGTGGTTTGAGGCCTCTTGCTTGTAGGGGTCTAGAAGAATGTCCCCAGGCCTTTGCAGTTGTGTCCAGAGAGCCAGGTGTCTGAGGTTTTACCATGGTGGTGATTTTCTGTAGTGGATGGTGAGAGTGGACCTGGATGAGATAGTTCAGAGGGACCCACATGCAGAGAGGGGTCTCTGTTCTGTTTAAAAGGCAATCAAAGTGATCAAACCAGTCACCTGGCAGGCTGTGCTCATGTTGTGCCAGCAGTTCACTAGTGAGCATGCAGCCACAGGGAGCAGTTACAGGTATCTCAAAAATCCTCCTTACATTTTGTTGAGGTTTAGCTGGAGTTCCCTTACAGCTGATCAGTTTTTAAAGGCCCAAATGCCAGCATCAGTGTGGTACCATACAGGCATGTCAGGTCCCCCAGACTATGTGGGGCAAGCACGAGAGGGACAACTAAACCCCATTCCCTCCCAGGGCTACAACGCCCTCTTACCTGCAGAACTGGCTGAGAGATTGATCTCATACATGCACAGAGCAGGGCTCTGCAAGCAGCTGACAGGAGCAGCCGGTGGAATAGAACTGTCTCCAGTACAAGGCAGACTAAACCTACAGAGCTGCTTTTGCAGCCGATTGCAAATGTGACCTGCTGCTGTTTCAGACGCAAAGCCTTGGCTGTGCTCTAGCAGCAGTGACTCATGCTGGGCTGAACTACATCCAAGGTCCCCTCTGGGGATCTCTTCCCAGTTCCCTTCCAACTTCATGGAGATCAGAACCCTCAAGTCATCAGCTGGCGGCTTTAAAATTCCCAGGCAAGCCCCAGTGGAGGAAACATCGGAGTTGGGATTATGGTGTCCTCCCAGTTTGAGGAGGACAGGAGCACACACCCAGGCGGCTGAGCTGAACTGTCCATGCCACGGGACAGCAGTAGCATCTCTGTTTACTTACTCATGGCAAGAAACACAGTCTGAGGAGAGGAAGAGGCTTCCAGAAGTATGCTGGAAGAGATCATGGAAATACTTCAGTCAAGCTTCCCAGGGCTTTGAATAAATCAGACTTATCAATATTGTGGTTTGGTTGGGTTTTTTGTCAGTTTTGGCAAAAAATTCCTGGCAAGGAGCACAGAGCTGTGACCATATTGTAATTCCTTCTATGGGCTGTATTAGAGGAAAAGGATGTGGGAGGTCTTGGAATAGAGAGAAGCTCAAGGAAACAGCTATGCCCTGTTTCTGAGCCCAGAGTCTGGGATGTGGGGTGGAAAATGGTAAAATGTGGACAGATTATAGAGGTCCAAAATGTTGGACTACTTCCAGAGCAGGTCTGAGGCGGAAGAAAAAGGAAGAGTCAAGGAACTTGCCCCTTGAGCAAGGAGTTCACCTCTGACATCCTGGTAGGATGGGCTCAGCAGATTACATTCTATCTGCAGCTCACACACACACACATGAGATAACTTATTTCTATTTTCACTTCGTCATGTTGAGGAAAACAGCCCTGAGACAGACACTTTTCCCAGAGCAAGTGGATTTGAGTAGCTCATTTGCAGGTGAGAGTTGAGGCTGTGTCTCCAGTGGGAATGCAGACATGCAGGCCCCATTAAAGGTCCTCTTCTAGAGAAAGAGGCAGAAAATACCATTATGGAACACAGGGTGTGAGACACTGGACAGGGTACAAGCAGCCCTATGGGAGGGGACAACAGGTCTAGACAGTTTTGGTTCTGCCTCTAAACCCTGGTGTGCAGCTCCCATTGATCCTCAATGTTTTCATCCCTTCTGCATGCCCCTGCTAGCAGTGGGAAAGACCAGGCTGGAAGTCCTATGGCAGAAGTGGGTAATAAAGTGAACACAAGTTTATGTAGGGCAAGGAGCAGAAAACAACAACAAAAAAAAAGATAGAAACATGATGTTAAAGATAATTTAAGGAGAACTACAGAGCAAAAGGGGATATGGCAAACTCCTGGAGAAGACTATGATAGGGAAAGATACATGGTAATGGCTGAGACTGGAGAGACTAATGTTGGAGATGAGGAACAATAAAGAAAGGGTAGAAGGCCATGGAGACAGGAATTGTCTGGAATCCAGTCAGCTCTTGGGCAAGCTCAGATTTGTATGGATCTGTGCAGGTGCTTGGTAACATATAAATTTGAATATGAGAAATACTAATGAGAAATGCAGAGACCAATGTCCCTCTGTTCTGTAGCCCAGGCAAGGGATGAAGCGCCTCCTGTGCCTATCAAGTGGTTTGATCGAATCCCTCTGTGTTTGTGCTTCTGCTTGTTTGCTTCAGACAGATAAAACAGTCATTCATCTCCCCATTGCAACTCCAGGCTCCACCAGCAATCCAAGTCAGATGTTGTGAGGCTTCCCTGGCACAGATTTCTGAGCATGAGGATAAGAAATTTGGCCCATGACTTGTGGATAGCATGGTTTGGAGTGGGGGTGGGGGAATGGCAGATTCTTCACTTTGCTGTTGGTTTTTAGCCACATGGCCATTGCCCCTCTCAGAAACCCTCTCCCATTCCACTGAAACTTCATCTGGGTGGGTTGCACTGGCGGGAAGCCCATGGCAAATCATTCCAGGGTGAAATTTTTAAGATCACTACAGAGAAGTGGATTTTACATCCCATTTCAGCAGAGATTTCTGTTGTTACAGTGAGACATTCTCCTTCTCAAAGGCTGGGGTAGCTTGTCTGCCGGCTTGAGGGGCCTGACATGTTGCACAGGGCAATTATGGGGGAGCTGGAACCACCAGCTGTGAATCTGCATCCTGGGAGTGCTCTCCTGGAGCAAGGAGGTGTCAGCCAGCACAGGGGGACTGCCGAGGTGGCTCCACATCCAAGCATTTCCTTTGGCATTGGACAGCCAGGACAGGAACTGAGAGAACACAGTCTTCCCCATAAACCTGGAGCAAATCATCCCCAGGCACTTCCCATCAGTTTGGCAGTTATAGCAAGGGGAACTTGGTCTGGTTGTCTTCAGGTGGGGGTAGAGGTGCTTGTCCTGAACCAAGCTCCTTCTGCTCGTAGGGGCGGCAGTGGGGTTATATTAGGGGAGTTCACCTCAACAGAGGCAAAACCACCTGGGTGACTGAAGCCCTTGGGAAAACATTACCCTTGGCCTTTCTACCTTAATTTCCCCCTTCAGTGTGCTGGAGATAACTGTGCTTATCTGCCTCTGTCCAACACGTTGAGATTTGCAGCAGAGGAGCACTTGGGTGCATGACTAACACCGGAATCATCCTCATCATCCCTTTGCTGAACCCCATCGGGCTGAGGTTGCTGGGAGTCAACTTTGCACCAGTTTAGCTGTCTATGCAAGGAAGAGTCATGGGCATTTCAGTCTCCCTAGGTTGGGAAGGGGCCACCAAAAACCTTATTTGGGGGTTCAAGGTCTCCAGCAAGGTTTTCTAAGAAAAGTCACAGATACCAGCAGAAGTGGGTACAAACCACGCACAGGAAAAAAAAGAACATGGAGAAGTTAGTATTTCACAGTTAGTATACAGCCTATGTGAAATGTGATCATGGGTGGGAAATGTGGGTTTATATTTTTCCTAAATTAAAATAAAAGCAAGGCCAGAGCTCCAGCAAAATATGGAACCGGGGAGTTCTGGTTTAGCGTTGCAACAAAGTTCATCTTTAATACTAATTAAATCTTTTGCTGTTGTTCAAGGAAAAGTATCAGCCAAGACTGTCTCTGCCTCCACAGCTTTTGATGTGGTTAATTTTTGGAACAAAGAATTTGAGACTCAGATTTTGCAGTGCTTCACTCCACTATCCTGGCCTATAATAAATTCAAAAGCCCATGCCAAGGAGTAACAACAAGAAAAATATTTTTGTGGGTTTCTGCCACAAAGCTGAGATGGGGATAGATGGATTGATTTGAGGCAGGTGATGAGTCTCCAGGGTGCAGGGCAGAGCCACCACAGAGGACAGGACAGTAAGCATTGCCCTTGTTAACTTAGAGCAGATGCCATCCAGAAAGAGGTAAAAAAGGTGCTGGTGCTGACATGGCAGAGTGCTTCTGCAACTGAGATCTTTAAATAAAATCATTTCTTGGATACAGTTCTCAGTTTACTTGGACTAAGAAGGAGACTGGAGGGAAGACAAAATTCAGAATGAGAAGGAGTTAATGCATTTCAAGGGCTAAAACCTGCACCGCTGGATAAAAGCAAACTTAGTGACTTCATTGCAACTCAGCAGTAAATCCAGAGTCACTATTTTCTGGGGAGTGCAGATGTCTGAATACCATCCCTGGATGGGAATAAAAGGAAATGCTGTTTACTGTGAACAAAATGCATTATGAACAAACTCTGACACACCCTAAACCAACTTTCTTTTGAAAGCAAGTGAGGGTTTCATTAAAAGCAAAATTTGTGAAAAGAGATTTACAGGATATGTGGGAACTTGCTTGAATGATTAAAAATTAATTATAGCAAGGGGGAGGATCTGCAAACACATTATGTTAGGATGCCACTGCATGGCCCAGACAAATCTGTTCCTGAGATTGTAAATTCAGCCTCTTTTCTCCCCTTCCCCCTCTTCCATCTGCTTCTCCTGGGCTGGATGGACACTGGAGCAGATGCACCTACGTGTGAAAAGCATGGATGATTCAGTGGTGCAGTGTTTCCCATTAGAAGCAGATCTTTCCTGTCACCCAATGCATTTGTACCATCACAGAGCCAAATGCTGATCTTGCTGTACCTAAGAGAAGGGGAAAAGCACCTACCAAGAATGGGCTGGTGGTGTCAGAGCCACGGGACTGGGATTGACTTTTCCCCCACCTGTGTGCCCCACTCCTGCCTGCAAGAGAGCGATCCCCCCAAACCTTTTCTTTTCATTGGTCATACACCATTCTGCCTTGTGCAGAGAACCACACAGACATAAACCAGTGATGGAGTGGACTTTTTTCTGCTCTATCCTCTTCTATTTCATCTGGTCTTTCTCATCTGCAGTGACATTATTGTCACCCAGCATTTGCAGCCATCTCTGCATCACGTCTGAGGCTTAGCAGATGTACAGTAGAGCCACAAGACTTTTCTCCTGCAATTCCTTTCCCATTAATATCCAACTATTTCATTTTCTCCAGCCCCAGAGCTGTTTATCCTTGCTGTGAGCTCCTCAGCAGGCTGATTCACCCCTTGGGCAGTGCCAGCTTGTGTGAGGGAGCTGGGTGCTCGCCAGCTGGCAGCCCCTCCAGAAGCAGATGAGCTGGCCAGGAGAAGGACTGAGGTCAGGCTGCCTGGAAGAACTTCTCAGTTACCATTTCTCCAGGGTTTTCCTCAGTTGTGGGGCTGGATGAGAACTTGGAGAGAATTTGAAGCACTTCTGCAAGAAATCCAGGAGAGGAAGGACAGTTTGTGGGGAAAGTGCTAACTTTGGATTAAAGTGCTTAACTTTGAGCTAAATTCAGCCATGTTTAGCCCCTCTGTGCTCTATTTCTTGCACTTTTCCAGGGGTGATGCTACTCCTAGGAATTAAAGATAGTGCTTGACTTGGCATAGGTACTGTGTAAGTCCCCAAATACATCCTAATGCTGGGCAAGGCTATGGTCTTCTGCATGTCAGAGAGGTCTGTCAAATGAAGGTTGCCAGTTGCAAGATCCCTGCTGACCTGGGGAAGGGCCAGCAATGAGCCCATTGCTTTTTACCTCTGCATTCCTCCCTGCCTTGTGTTCGCACTCCGCTTCAGTTCTGTGGTGGTAGGAATGAAGTCAGGATCAAAGACAACTTGTTATACAGATTTTCTTATTGTCAATTTCTTTTGGGAGACAGAAGTGTTGACTGCAAGGAACTATAGGGCAATGATAATCTCGTTCCCTTACATGTAGTAAACCCAGCTGTTCCACAACACAGAAAAAAAATCAATCAATGAAGGTATTTTGCTCCTTCTGAGTCATGGGAATTTGAATCCCTGAAGAAGTGGGTGAGGTCATGGAGATGTGCTTGCTCTGTCTGTGTAGAGAAGTACCCCCTGCAGGGCTCTGTCAGCTGCTGTGAGCTGTCTTTGAGCCTTTTTCCCTCTTCGTGCATGTTTTCTCTCTAGAACCTCCTTCTATCTCCATAATTCACCTTCCACACCTCTTGCTTTTTCCATTCACCCTTTTCCTCATCTCAGGAGCACTCACCCAAAACCCCTTTGCAAAAATAAGTCTGTGCTGCAAACATACTTTACTTGAAGTACAGCCATCCTGTGGAGGGGACAGCAGTGATCATCTTTAAGATCTTGGCTTTTGTATGACAGTACAGTGGCAAGAGAGCCGGAGCCTGCACGAGGACTTGGAGTGAGGCAGCTTGTTTTTTCCCTCCAGCATATGTCTGTGTGGGAAGGAGGGCACTGCTCCACAAACAGTCTGCTAGCGGTTTTGTCTGCTCCAGGCAGGGTTTGCAGGCTGCGCTGAGGACTCCTGGCCCAGGCTGTGTCTCCAAGGAGGCTGGCGTGGGCGCTGGGGCAGGCTCTGCCATTGTCTCATTCACAGTGCATGCAGGAGGGTAGCCAACCCATCCTCTGGTCCTGCTTAGGAATCACACCCTTCTCCAAATATGCAGGTCCGAACGGCATCCCAAGTCCAGCACAGCATCCCAAGTCCAGCACAGCATCCCAAGGCCCGGTGCATTTGGCAGATCAAGCCTGGAGCCTCTGAGCTGCCAGAGCTGCCAGAGTAGCACAGCAGGGAGGGGTCCCCAGGTGCAGTAATTGGGGTCCTTTCCCTCCTGGGGGCAGGGTGTCAGTGCTGAGTACAGAAACACGTGAGACATAAGATGCACTTGGGAGAGAGCTGGCAGGGCCAGCTCCCAGGGGCTTAACAGCCTCTGTCAATGCCGGCTGCCCTTAGTTCTGGAAAACATCTCCCAGAGACAAGGGAAGTTCACTGTCTCAGTGAATAGAGCTGCTGCCAGGTCAATATTGCAACTGAGACCCACATCTGTGCACCCATAGTCAAGTTATCTCAATTTTCCTCTTTATGTGATATTAATTTCATTTTTAGACAGAGATGTTTCCATCCATCTCTTTCCAGGGAAGTCCCTCTTATTGAGAACCAGGACAACGTGCTTGTGTCTGGGAGCTGTATAATCCCTCATACCGTAAGGATAAAACAAATTTACTTGCTTTGCTGTCTTTCAATTGGTCCTTCCTGATTTTCTTCCTATCTGAGTTGCTCAATCTTATCTCAAAAGCATCCTACCAGGCAACTCTTACCACTGCTTATACTAAAGTTCCTGTTGTAGAGACTTCCCCCCTTCCCTCAACATTTTATTCACTGTTTTTTCCTCTAGTCCTTGCTGCACCAAATACATGCCCAAGTTGCCCCTCAGGACACTCCATTGCTGATAGTAGTTAGTATGTCACTTGTCAGTCACTCAGGTCAGTATTGTCATTTCCTCATCCCTGGAAGTGTTCTAGGCCAGGTCGGGTGAGGTTCTGAGCAACGCAGTATTGTGGAAGGTGTCCCTGCCCATGGCAGGGGGTTTGACTAGATAATATTTAAAATTACCTCCCAAGCCAAATTATCTCGTGATTCTGTGATTACATAATATCCACGTTGTTCTCAAGGGATTTTTCAATCTCCTGGTATTATATTCCTGTTGGATTTAACTCACTTAGCTTCACAGCTCCTCTATGAAAGGTAACAAGGTAACAAAAAACCACTTTTTAAAAATTCGTTTTTCTTTTTGAAGGTCCCATCGTGTTTGTTTTTGTTAATGCAGAAAATGAATAAGCAGTTAACAACAAGAGCTATTAAAAGATCCTGGATGCAACATTTTTTCTGAGTAGCCAAAAATGGGCTTTTTTCCTCCTCTATGGAAGATTTTTATTTTTTTTTCTAAATGAACTTGTATGAAATGAGCTTCCTTATCCCTTATGTCTTTACATGACAGTGTCCCTCAAGATCATCCCAAAAATGCTACTGCTATATTTTTTTCATCTATAGAAGAGAAATCTGGAGGGATTACACTGCATTGGGGGATACAACAAAGCCTTTTTCACATCCTCAGAAGACAGGGCACACAGTGATCAGATGAGGTACATAGATCCCAGTAAAAGATTTTCTGTCCTTTGAGGCTTTGCAAGCAAGTTGGGTACACTCTTATCAGGGATAACTTGAGAGATAATCCCACTTATTAGTAAGGCAGTGCAGTACCCATACTCCCAAGGTTTGTTCTAGTCCTGCTTTTTATGATTTTATTTCATAGCCTCCCTGGAGATCTCTCAGGGCATGCTGGAAGGTCTGTGCAGGCTGAAAAGCTTTCCCTTTGGGCGTAGGTCTCTCCAGCAGTGTGCTGGTGTGGTGTACCTTTTAATATGCATTTTTTAATGAGTTGAATATGAGGATCGGACTCCCAGAGTATGGATTTTTAAAATCTGGAGTCCCTGATGAGATGCACTATTATTTCTAGATTTAGGTAATAGGCTGGTACCAAAATAGCAAGTTGCCTCGTGCTGAAAAAACAGTGGTGACTGGGATAAATAATTTATAACTTCTTTGTATTTGTTGAATTCACTCTCAGTAACTGGGCACAATACAGAGTTCTCAAACACAGGTTCTGCAGGAAAATTTTCTACTATTTCATCACCTTTTTTCCCCATGTAGCTGGAACAGTGTTCTGCAGACTTCTCAGCGGTTGCCATGTGTTCTGTCCTGCAGATGCAACCACCAGGGTGTTTGGTGTGTACAGAGCAGGGCTGTTTCTCATCACAGATGGCTTCACCCAAAGGCACAGTCCTTGGGCAGCCCAGTGGCAGGGTGGGGAGTCCAGATTCCTCTGCTCACTCTGAGCACCATTTCTGCCCCACACACCCTGTTACTTCAGTTCCTTTGCTGTGTGGCAGTGCAAGCTTTCCAACGTTGAGTAACACCAGAATGCATCTTATCCAGGCGCTAGTTGAGACCAGAGATAATTTTCCTCAAGTATTCGCACATGCTCTGCTATACAGCTGGGATGTCTGGGGAAGGTAAAAAAGAAAAGCTCACAAACACAACTGAGTCAATATTTGTTTTTTGAATGCTAATGAATGTCTGCGGGGCAATGCTCCTGCTTTATGCTCTGCAGCTGCTGCTCTGCTGAAGGAGTTCTCCTTTCCGTAGTTGCTGCCATGAGCAGCACTTCCAGGACACCAGCTTGCCCTGAGAGCCACCACCAAGGGCATTGAAATTCCTGATGATGTGGAGAAATCACAGGGACAATTGGTTGCTGTAGGAATTTGGTACCTAGAAAACTTTGGTAACCAGATTGAGTGAAGTTGATAGTTTCAGTTTAGCAAAGCCAGCACTGGGCTGGTGGTGTTAACTGTGCAGCATTTCATCGGCAGTCCCTGGGAGAACATCAGCACTCTTACTGCAAGTGAGATATTTCGAAAATTAGTATGGTCAGCTGAAAGTTCTGGAGGTAAAAATACATTAACTTAAAGTGGAAAATGTCTATTCTGTGTTTGTTCTTGGGTCTTTGAGATTTTACAGTGCAGGATATTTTGGAGCTTTCCATGACAATTCAGAAATCGTAGGGTTTGGTGAGCAAAAATTGGGTTTGTTTGCTACGCGCTAGAGGTCATGCCCTTAAGATCAGAATCTGCTGTGATGAGTCTTGCCATGAAATCTGTATCTGTGGCATGTAGGCAGTGAGGTGTCCATCAGCTCAGGCATTTCCAGCCTGGCAAGATGCGGATTTCTACAGCCAGGCCTGCAGTGACCTGTGGGCAGCATCACCCTGGTCTGCTGGACCACAAGGATGTGCCAGCCTTCAAATCCGCTGACAACACAAATGCTGCAGATGCTGATGGCTGGAGATGGAATGCAATCAAACCCTTCAATTACACCTCGGTGATTTAATTATCTCCCTGCCAAATGCTACTTATGTGTCCTATGGTACTACCCAAATACAGTAATCACTGCTGTGTGCCATTTCAAAATAAAATATAATTTACCTGGGTTAGAAATATCATTCTGCTGTCAGCAGTCTGCAGCCCCTTGATAGACACTGCAGACTTGTGCATGCAAGGTGTTTCTTTGAGGCTGCCACTGCTTCACTTCAACAAAATTGGTTTTGTTCTGTAGTATTAAGTAATTTCTTTCTTGTTTATGAGATTAGGAAGTGTTGGGAGCAGATTTCTCTATAAAGCTCTGGCTGAACTGAGCCCTTATACACCAGAGGATCTGATTTGAAGAGGCAAAAAAAAGAACCAGATAAATGGCCAACACACAAAACTGAAAACAAGAGCTGACTAAGGCAGTTTTTGCCGCACACAGCCCTGGAAACACAGATGTGTTTCAATGAGTGTGATTTGAGAGGGGATGAACTCATCTCGAAGCCTTGTTTGTTCCTTTCTGCTCCTCCACCCACCCGTCACCCCCAGGAAAACAGCGGCTGCTGCGCTCTGGCCCTGCAAGCATTCAAACTCTTGCCTCGCCTTGCACTGCCCTGCCTTGATTTCCCTCCCCCCTGTGGACTGTCTGTCTACAAGGACAAAAACCTTTTGGTTTCTGGCTGCATCTCCAAGGCCAGTGGGATGGGGATGCTGAGATGCCACGATCCCAGCCCACTTGAGTTGCCCCCAGGCAACTGGGATGCACCTAAGGTCCTTACCATAGGTTTCCTGTGGTTGATGCTGGCTGGAGAAAAGGGTTGGTTCAGACCCAGGAACAAGGTTTTGTTCCTGCTTTCTCCTCCTGCAGCAGCAGCAGCCAAGCAGCACTTTGACAGGGAAGCAGGGAGAGACGGGCAAGGGTACCACACCCTCCTTGTCAGAGCAAGGACCCCGTCTGCTGCAATACCTTGGAAATATTTTCTCCTCCATCAGATGCAGTTATGGTAGAGCATTATTCTTAGGTGTTTTTTTTTATGTTGGAGGATGAATAGGACATATATGGAGCCACAAACAACATGATTGTTTAATTTGAATGGTGCATCATTTCCTTAGGAAACCAGGCTAAAATTACAAAGCAGAGTAAACATGAAGTAAGAAATGTGATACACTGGAGAAGTAAGGACAGAATAGGAGAAGTACCTAAAATTAAAGCAATCTGGAAATACTAAAGGCAGAAGTGACAAGATTCAGCACAGAAAGGAGTCAATTTTCTTTAAGGAGGAGGAAATCTGGTGCTGTATTAGGAAGGTACCTGCTGCTGCAGTTGGAGTGGTATTACAGACACTGCACGCCAGCAGTAGACACCCTGGATTGCCTTGGGCTCTGTATGAGGATGGAGGGCCAACTACTTTTCTCCTCTCACCCCACAACTCATCTCTGAAATTAGGAACTGCTCCATAAAAATTGTCCCACTGCCAGTGCAGAGATGGCTAGGTCAGGCCGTGGGAGGATAGCAGGCAGGATTTGAGTTTACTACTGATAGCATTTCATGCACACTTGCAGTAAAAACAGAATACATTTTAATTTTCATTTCTTCTCCTGGAAATAGGTAAGATCCATCCCAATCACTAAACCTGGAGAGGGATCTGTTCACTGCCCTTGTGTTACCTTCCTGCAGCGTCAAGAGCGCTCTTGGCACAGCCAGACACATGAGGACCAAGTGGGTCAGAAAAAAGGGAAAAACATCTAAATCCTCCTACAGATTTATTCGTGACAATGGATTTCATTATTACATTATGTCCTTGACTTTCCACCCCCCCCTCCTCCTCCACAAACGCGTAATCACATCTCAGATCTCGGCAATAATTTCTTTGCCACGCTGACAAACACAGCAAAGAAACGGTGTTTGTTGAGGGCTAAGAAAGCTTTGCAAACAACGCTGATTAGCCAGATCTCCCAGCTTGGGAATGAGGGGCAAGTTCAGCTGGAGGTGATGGGGAAATATCCATGGAAAAAAAGTAACTGAAAGTAAGATCAGCCTTCATAATTTGCTTTTTGTTGCTGTGCTGATGTTTGAGACACACTGCTGCTTGCCTTGATTGGATTCACAAGTATCATCTTCACATTTGCACGAAGGAGTTTGACTTTGCCTGTTTGAAACAGCAAATGGTGCAGACGTGCCTGGGGATGATGGAGGCTCAGCGCTGGGCTTCGAGCACGGGGCTCTGCGGCACAAGGCACATGCTTCTCCCAGAGAGCAACACCTCCCACGCTTCAGCTGCCTTCACGTTCCCGTGGAACACAACAGGCTAACACCAACAAAATGGTGCTTTTACAGAACAAGCCCCAAAACCGCCTGTGTGCACATGTGGGCCTGGTGCAGCCGTGCTGCTGCACCCTGTGCCACCACAGTGCCTGGGGCCAGGCTCCCGGGGCCACGGAACACCGTGGGGCCAAAGAGCTTACACCTAAGGAGCTTACATCGCCGTGCAAGGCAGCACCAGGAGCAAGGGTTGAAGTTAAAAAGCAGGCACTGTGTGTGTCCAGAGACTTCCTGAGCTTCAGTGGGGTCATTTTGTTGTCACTCTCCACTCAATGGCTGTTATTTCCTCATCCCATTCCCTGCACCCTAATTTTTAACGTTCTGCTGCATCCCTCTGAATTCTGCTCCCTTGTTCCCCCTGTCCCCTCAGCTCTGGTGCTAAAGAGAAACTATTTTCCATGCTGCAAAAAGATCTAAGAATAGTAATAATGAGCAAACAACCCATCTACAGATCACTGCACCCCAAAACCTGATGACTTTCAGGGGATTCATCTTCTTGCCTAAGCCACACAACTGGCTCCACTCATCTCATGACACCTTCTTGTGCCTGCTGCTGCCTCATGCAGCAGCTCCTCGAGTGCTTCTCTAAGCAATGGGATGAATATGGGGAAAATCACCAAGTTTATGGTGCTTGGGCACTTTATGATGCTGGATTCCTCAGAACCCCCTCAGCAGGGCTGTGAGGAAGAGTCTGTTTCTTTATGAATGGGCTATCTGCTTTTACATGTACCTGTTCAAACCACAGATCCATCCTTAAATGTATCTGAATCAGGCAGTATAACCGAACTGCGAAAGGGCTGACTTCCAACTGACTGCACGTGATTATCCTTTCCAAATTAAGGAAAAAAAAAAGCAGAATTTTTCACTGATGGACCAAGTCAGTATAATTGGCTTGTTCAGCAAAGTACGCTGCAGGCTAAGGTTTTATGATAAGATGTCACCTATTTTTTTAATCAAATATTTTTTCCAAAGAAAATTCAGGTTTTCAGTTCAACAGAAGCTTTCACAGGAAGTGCCTGCTTTTTCCCTTAAAAGGGGTCTGCTTTGTGAAAGGGCTGATCACCTGCTAGGGCTGTGGCCTTTTGCGGCACCCCTCTTTCCCAAAGCAGGGTGGAAACCAGGCTGGGTGGTTATTGATCTTCAATGGCTAATCGATGAGTCCCAGGACCTGAGTGCACTGAGTTAAGTATGATACAATCTTTATGTTATCATAAATCTCTTTCTCAGGCCCAGAGTTGTCAGAAGATCACCATGTCTCAAAACATTTAATTCATGTGGGAGAGAACGTCAGAAAGGGAGATAGTTTTCTCTGACTTTTGTGTAGAAGGCTTTGCGGGTGCCATGGCCACTGCGATCGTCCCGAGCAGAACAGTCACCTTTTCTGTGCTTGCCCGCATGTCTCTGTCCTCCCCTGGGTCTTGGCACATGCACTGTCCCTCTGAGGTTGGGCACACACTCATTTTCTGTACAGGCTCCAACACAAGAGGATCCATGCCTGTGAGCAAACATTCAAGAAAAAGATAACTCTCACATCTGCTGCAGAGTGGAGGTAACAATCATTTTATTTCAGGTCTTTAAATAGAATGCTACCTGAACATTAAGACTGCAGAAGACTATTTTATGAACTTATCCTCTACTCCTTCTAAAAATGTCCTTCTACACATCATATTCCCCTTTGAAACAAATGGTCAGCAGCAATAAAATTTTTTACTGAAGCAGCAAACCTCCACACAAGGTCGGAACAATATCTGTCTTATTTACTCCAGCGTGAGTTATGATCTGCCTACTCCATACTCTGTTTTCTGTGTTTCCCATTGATGCAAACCAAAAGCCTGTATTGTCCTTTTGCTGATTTAGTGCTTCATGCACTCATTACACCAGGACCCATTTATTCTTTTTTTAGATATGTGTGTATTTCAATGTCACAAAAGAGCCCATTTCTGAGTGAAAGATCTGACACGGTTTGTGGCTGAGGGCTCTGCTCTGTGCTGTCCAGCTCCTGTACTGTGCAGCAAGTGTGTTTCAGTGGAAATAAACAAATCCATCACACCCAAGAAATGGGAGTAGCAGGTCCAGGAGGTACAGTAGGCTTGAAAACTGAGCAGCAGGATGTTAGCAGGCCGTGAGAAGAACGGTAGCAATGAGAGAGGCTGAAGCAAGGCTCTGTGTAGGACAGGGGACATGGCATGCCCACGCCCATGTGCCGAGGGTCACTGTGCTGGTGCAGGTGCCGTCACACAGGAGACCTGTTCTCATAGAATCATTCTATGATTTGGGTTGGAAGGGGCCTTAGACATAATTTAAATCCAACCTCCCTGCCATGGGCAGGGGTGCCACCCACAAGACCGAGTTGTTCTGTTCTTGTCAGCTTTCTTTGCTTCTTGTCTCTTTCTCCACCCAGGAGCTCCTGGTCAGCCTCAGGAAGGAGCTGGGAGGCAGTGGGACCTTGGGGACAGATGGCAGTGATGCAAGGACAGGATGGGAGGCACTGAGCCCAGCAGCTTCTACCCAGGCACAGACATTGGGAAACAGCTCTCGAGACTTCTCTGCTGACAGGGTGATACAACACACAGATCACTGTTGCTTCAGTCAGCAAAGTCTTATGGGGGAAATTTCCCAAGGCATGATGTTGATGGGACTGCCTAATTCCCATCAGAAATAAACTGATCCTTCAGGCACCGGGAGGGCTGGGACAGTTGCTTGAAAGAGTTTTTTCAGTTAGGGGGATTAATTCTCTAATTATGTAATTTTCTACTACATGATTCCAGTGGGACTGTGTCCATGCACTGCAAGGGAAGGCAGGCTCACACCCAGCAGGGTGAGTTGGTGCAAAATCTGTGCTTTGGTTCTGTGTGCCCCAGACTGTTTGAAACCTCTCATATCTTAAATGAGTTGAATGATGCCTTCTATGTGCAGCATGACTCAGTACTGCAGGTCTGTCTCAGAGCAGTCCAGCACACCTATAACGCTACAGAGCAGAAGAAACAGTGGGTTTACCTCATCAAAGCTCTAAGGAAAATCAGCTGTAGGTGCTTATGAGTCTAACCTACCCACAAGAGTCCTTTTAATTTGTCATCCACTCACCATCAAGCACAGATCTCTTGACTTTCTCTCCTACAGCCTGTATCTTGACAATACAGACTGCAGTAGTCATACTGTTTTTTGCCCATTATTAATTTTAAGTGGCTGAGAAATCCATCAAAGGCCTAGGCATCTACCCACATTCTCACCAGAACACAAAAAATATTTCCCACTGGTAATATGAATCAGTTTCCAGTTGTCTGGTAACAGTAACATCACAAAGAAAGATTTTTGGAAACTTGTAGAGAGATAGATACCACCAGGATTGTTTGTGTTATGTGAAATTTTCCCTTTTTGCACACACATATAGATGGAAGAACTAATGCTACAGGTAATGGTGGTGTCTGGGTATTCTAGGCAGTAGAGCCAGCAGGGTTTTTTTAAATGACATCATTTTGAATCAAACAAAGGCATTGCTATTTTAGCTTTTTTCTTGCTAAATGGTCACAAAAATCTTGGTCCATAAATGCATTCTTGAATAGAATAAAACCAAAGAAGTCTTATCTGAACTTCATGCAAAAGAAAAAAAAAATAAAGGTAACATAAAATTTGCAATTTTGTAAGGGTAAATTAATTTCAAAGGAAACAAATTAAATTATCTTAAGGACTTGAACATCAATGAAGCCTGAAATGTCTTTACATAAAAGGTGCAATACAACTCTCTGGAGTACTGAAAATATATGTTAGTGTTAGAAAGGAAAAAGAGGAATTTACAAGAAAAGTAGTTGATTTAGACCTTGCAGAGGTTGTTAAAAAAATAGTAAAGTTCCTCAAATGAAAAGACAATTGAAAATATGGACCTGTCTTAAAGCAATATTAAAGGTACATAATGAAATTAATAATTTGCTGTAGTTTAAAAAAGGCTGTTGTTGAATATAGGAAGTAAAAGGATAACACAAGTGTGAGGACAGAAATATTCATACCTGATCTAGAAAAAAGTTTTAAAAACCTATTTGGCACCCAAAATCTATGTGTGATGTCTGTATCTAAAGGATAGAAGGGCCAGCATACAAAACTTTGCTCTGCACAGGCAGAGCAAAGGAGACTTGCAAATTAGTCAAGCTGAGAGTAAGAGGAAATTAGTGCCTACTCTCAAGAGGAAAAAGCAAAGTAAAAAAGGCAACTGCAATCCTCACGCTTCACAGCAATAATGTGTCAGACAGGAAAATAAACTACATGTAAAGAATAATTTAAAAAGGGACATAGAAGGAAAATGGATCAAAAAGCATTCAGATTTGTAAAAGTCATGCCAGATGAACTTGATCTCTGATGCAACTGTTTTCTACACAGGAGTCTGCAGTAAGTCTATCTGCTGTGATGCCACAGAATAATTCACTATTTGGACTGGAAAAAATGGGCATTAGGCAAAGAATAGTAAAATGGGGAGAGAGCTGATCAAAGAGGAGCTGGCAGAGAGTAGTCCTGTAAGACACAACATCTGCAGGGAGGAAGATAGTTTCAAGGGTTCGTCACAGAAGATCCTTTGAACTGTTCTTACTAAGTATTTCATCAATAACCTCAACAAAAATGAAGGAAAGCATCAGTGAAATAACCTGATGTCACAATGTCAAGGAACAGTGTTGATCAATAGGAGGAGATGAGTATCACTTAGAAAGACTAAAATCACCATGAGAACAGGA
>VYZR01119081.1:0-68855 GCA_013400675.1 Oxylabes madagascariensis | reverse complement strand
GGAGGTCCTACACTCAGAGTAAGGAAGGATCATGGCAGACTTCTACAATTTTTCTCTGAATCAGCTGAAAATCCTGTACTAAGGGAAAAACATGGGTGTACTAATCAACTGGTGATAAATATAGCAAGTCTTTGAACAAGAGAAATAAGGTCGGATGCTGCTGCTGGGGCACTTTCAGTAGAAGGGGAGAGGTATTATTGCTATCTGGGAAACAGTGTAGACTTCTGGCAAGTCATGTTCAAGGAAATGAAGTCAAATATGTGGAGGTGTAGAGGACTGCTGCTGGGAAGAAGACCCAGTTTTATGAGATGAGATCATAAACGTAACCTTAGTCAGGCTGATTAGCAGTACAAAAGCTCACTAGAGATTCGTTTGAGGTAAACGTGGGATGGGGCCAGAAAGATCCACTGAATTTAAAAGAGAATACTGGCATAAGAACAAATGGGAACAAACTAACTGTGGAGCTGGAAATCAGGTTTCTCCTCAGAGGCATGAAGTTTTGGAACAGCCTTCCAGGAGAAGGACTGAGTTCAAAAACACAACTGCTTTCAGGGCAGGGTTAGTCCAGCCTCTGGAAGGGGTTATAGGCCATGGCTGCTCCTGGCAGCAGAGAGAAGGCAGGGGGTAGATTTGGTGAGGCAGAAAACTTGCACTGCTACTGCAGAACTTGTTAGCAACCATTGCAGCGGTAACACCTCAGTTTTAGCAAATCAAAATTGTGCCCCATAGCAATGGGAATACATTCAGCAAAGGGAAAAACCTTCACTGAGTGCATGTGTCAGCACCGTAAAAGTGCTCCTCTGTGCGTGTCTGTCATCTCTGATCCCGAACAGCAGGGTGATTTGTAAGGTTTCTTGCACAAAGATTCCGGAAAAAAAAAAAAGGTTTCTAATAACTGCAAAAAAAAAAAACTGCAAAAAAACTAAAAGTGTTGCAAAATCATTGAAAAGAGTTGGTTTTGGTGGTTCTTCCTTAAAATACAGGTCACCAAAAATGCCATTGTAAAGGCGTGACAAAGGAAGTATAATTAGACATAAGGAAGGATCACAAGCCTTACTGGTACAGATTTAACTAGGCATGAAAATTTAAAAATAGTCACTTTGCAACAAGAAGAGTTAACACTGCAGCCTGGGGACCCTTGTTCACAGAAGTAGTGATGGGGCTTTATAAATAGGGACTCTCAGCACAGCACTCCTGTTGGCATAACCATACTGAGAGAGCCACCACCGAGAGCAGTCCAGCTACAAACAGCTCTGTTAGTTCAGCTCTACTCACCTTGGGAATACAATTCAAAGCACTGACCATGTGTAACAGCAAGGTTTGATTCAGACTGAAGACACGTAAGCAAAATGCCTCGCCCTTGTCAGCTGAGCAGCTCTCCAGACTGAGCTCACTAGTTCAGTTATCTCTTGACCTGGGAATCTGTTTGTGGCAAGTGCCTGCTGAGATACCCAAATATAGCATCAGAGCACATGGGCAAGTAGAGACTTAATGGAAGAGCGTTGCCTTCTGGATAGATTGTAATGCTTGGGTGGGATATTCTTTACTGTGAGAGTAGTGAGGCATTGGAACAGGTTCCCCAGAGAAGTTGTGGGTGTCCCATTTCAGGAAGTCTTGAAGGCCAGGTTGGACGGGGCTCTGAGAAACCTGGTCAAACAGGAGGTGTCTCTGGCCATGGCAGGGGGACTGGAACTAGATGATCTTTTCCAACTCAAACCATTCTGTGATTCTATGACATGGCTACTCAAAGCACCTCAGTTGTCTATGTGAGGGCCACTGCCTCAAACCCTCATTTCCACTAACTACAACAGGACCTAGAGACCCACCTTGCATAGAGCTACCTTCAGTTAAAAGGGGTCAAACTATCTCCACCTAAACAAAGTTGTTCGATGATCTGGATCAGGCATCTACCTAAAACATTACTGCACAGAGCAGAAGAGGACTGATACTCTTTGGGCTTTGGAGAGAAAAAGAAAGCTTGTAAAATTGCAAAATTACACTAAATAAAAAAAAAAAAATTAAGCCTATTTAATAGATTTGGTAATACTCAGAGATAGATTGAGTCCACAGATCTAAAAGGTTTAAAAGCAAATGAAAGCCAGAGCCATGATATTCCTGGCAATCAGTTTTTACCATACTGTTAACTCAATAGTCTCAGCTCTTGCAATTTTACAGTGATTATCCCTGAATTCCAGTTTCATAAGTCCCAGTTCCCCGAGTCTTGGGAATCAGCTCCTGAGAGTGCCAGCTTCTGTTTTTAACAGTTACAGGAGAAAAGCTTGAAAGTGTGACTTGAGCATATGCCAAAGATTGAAAAACAAAAAATAAATAAAATGAATGCCAAATTTTAATGCTTGTTTTTTATAAAAACCTAAACCACTCTCTATTTTACAGCTAATCTCATGACTTTGGGGGCCTGGCTCCTTATTCCTGAAAGCTTGATATTGGCACGCTGTTAACTCAGACACTCTTTCAAGAGGATTTGCGGAAACAGGCTGAAAGAGCTACAGTGTTCTGGAATAATGGATCCCCAAGGAAAACCCAAGGAATGCTTATGCTCTGTAGAAAAGCTGGCAAATGGATAATTCTTGATCTCCTTCTTTCCCGATTAAAATAGCAGAGGAGGGAAAACAAAACTATCAGGGAGATGTGCCTGGACAAGTAAGATGCAGAGCGCAAGTAAACAGGGTAGCTGTCTTTGCAGCAGTTCAGAATATTGACACCACTCAAGCACAAGCAGCGTTTCTGGTTGTTGGTCTCCCAAGGGAGCTGGCATTTGAGAGGAGGTGTGTGGAGCAGGGATGCAGGCAGAAAGCCTTCGGCAGTGAAGTATCCTTCCTTGTTTTTCCTGCAAGCTTGAGTTTGATACATTCAGAGGTAAGAGAGAAACCACCAGAAAGGCAAAAATTTGTGCTCCCATCAGTCTCCACTTTCCTTTTTCTTTGCCAAGGAGGCTCTCTGCCTTCAGAAGGGATTTCTGTCTCAGGCGTGTTATGACAAGAGCTCTGCAGAGACTGTACAAAACTCTGAACAAATTCTTTTCCAGTGCAGAAGATAGCCCTAGGACTGAGGGACTGTCATGGACTGAGGGACATATTCCACCTGTTGGGTCATATGGAGCCACAGCACTTGGTCAGGGAATGGTCCACTCCCAGGGCTCCTTTTAAGCCTAATGACCCTTGATGTAGCTTTTCCCTACCAAGTACTTCCTTCTGCTCCAAAAGTCCACACACCAGATGCCATTTGTCATCTGCCAAACCAGCTGCGGGGCAGATGGAGCCACAGAGCAAGAGAGAGGCTCCAGCACTCTGTGAGGGGCTCCAGCACTGCGCTCCAAATGCAAGAGCGAGCCCCTCTGAGAGAGAAAGTGGGGAAGGAGACAGCAGCACAAGTCTCACACCGAGTGGGATTGCATGGATATAGTCCTTGGAGAGTAGGAGCTGAATGTTCATGCCAGACCTGGAGCTGACTGCTGCCACTGCAAATGAGGAGGAGGCTCAGGACCCCATCTCCAACCCACATAAATATCCCGGGATGCTTAATAAGGATCAGATGGAGAAAAGGGCTTGGATTTGTTCCTTGGAGCAGTCAAGCCATGGCACATAGCAGGAAGCCTTCTCAACATGCCTGTGCAGAGGACGAACTTGACACTTGAGTTTGTAGCTGAGCACTAAATGGAAAACAGAGGCTGGGGGAAGGATTTTTTTCCACCTCTGGTTTTGTGGGGGAGAAAACTAAAATTTTGTTCAAAAGCAGATTTGTGCCTGCAAACAGGATTTCTTTTTAGAAGATTTTATAAGATTTATTTTTAATTTCATCCAGACGTTTATTTATAAAATAATTTTAGACTTATATCCAAACAGACGTCAAAGAAACCTTTTGGGAGTAGCACTGTCAGTAGCAAAGGGTTTTAATGATCCATGAGGCGAGTGAATGGGTTTGAGGAGTGTCAGAACCCCTTGGGGGAGCACATGCATGGATCCAATTAGGAGCCCATTCTGTGGTCACTTTCACGACAGGAAAGGTGACTCCTCTGGGAGCAAACTGCCAGCTATTCCACACGGTGTGATGTGAGGAATTGTAGAGCATACACACTTTCCCAAAAACAGTACCAGGAGAATTTGTGTCTTAAAGAGTGCCACAGAAGATACCCACCACGGCAATTGCCTCGGATCATTTCCAAGCCCTGGAGGAGGTGCATGTCCTGGGCAGAGCACACAAGGCACAGCTGCTGCCTCACGAGGATGAGTACTTGCTGCTGCCAGAACTCCCATGTCAACATGAAGCCAGGGCTGTGTCCTGCCGGTGGGAGCTGGAAAGGGACAGATACTCCCAAGTCTTTCCATGATTTCTTTAATTCCCTTTCATGTAACGTGAAAATTCCACCTGTCCTCACAGGAGGTGACGTCAACTGCTGTGCCCCGACCTGAAGATACATGGACAAAACCTATTATCCCTCTGCAAATTTAATGGGACAAGTACTGATGTGTTACCTGAGCACCTATTCACGTCACATGTACATGAAAATGTGTAATGATTTGCTTGTTTTTTGTTTGTGGTTTTTTTTTCCTTTTCTCTCTTTAAATGTTTATTTACAATGTTTAAACTTTGCACCTTTCTGAAACTGATTTCTACCCATGCTATCTATTTTTGTATCCTCAGTGGGTCAGGTAAGTCAATATAAATTAAGTCTTAGTTGCACAAGGTGTCTACTCCGGCTTGACAACATACAATTAAATAGATCCTTTATCAAATCTGTGCAAATTTGCTCATAAGTGTCCCTTTCATTGACATCAAATTGACTGAGTTAAATAAAAGATGCATGCTGGTGTTGGAATCAGAGGCTTCCATTCAGATTTGTGCCTCTGAAATTAAGACTTTGGTTTTTGATGAAAAGTCACAGCATTTAGGACTTTTTGTGTCCTCCAGTGCTGTGCCCCATGGTGTGGAGTAGGCATGATACAGGAATGGACCAGATTCCTCACTAATGGGGTCTTGTTTTCTGTGGGTGGAAGGCAGGAAGAGGAGGTATTGCTTTAAAGGGAAACAAGGAACACTCCAAGCTGGAGCAGAACTCCTCACAACACTGGGTTTTCTTCTGAACCTCTGCATCCTCTAGGGCACTTCCAAGCAGCACGGGATGGCATGAACAAAGTGACAGCTTTCAGGATAGACTTTCTGCTGCCAGGGGACCAGGACATCCTCTGTACCACATCCTCAGGGGCATAGCATCTGCTGGCTCATCTTAGCTTCATGGCGCTGCAGGAGTGTGGCCAAGCTGGCCGTGTCCTCACAAATAACCTTCTCCTGCCTGGCTGGCCTTGAACTTGGGGGGAAAAACACAGTGTGGAAGAACTTACTGCTTTTGAAATGGGGCTACTGGCAGCCCTGGGCACTGCAGTGCTGAGAGCAGCAGCAGGAAGTGTGGTTGCATGTGAAAACAAGCAGATTTGAAACAGTATTCACTCTGAGGGATTACACAAATAATACCCCAGTGACAATGGAGCTATTTACTCAGTTGACAGTATGAAGAAAGCATCTCCTTTTATCTACTTATTGTGGTTAGTGGGTTCATCTCTCTTCAGCCTCTGTTGCTACTTGCTGCTTCCCTTGATGCATCTCTCTGGTAGTTTGGTTCCAGCTTTCTTTTAAAAGCTGTTTATTTGAGGAGGGTGTGGTCCTCATGCCACAGAAGGGCAGCTGCAGAGATGCACAGAGAGCAGCTCCAGAGATGCCTGAGCCTGTGCACATTGGCTGCACAGCGAGCAAGGAAAGCTCACTCTGTCAGCCCACACTGCACAAAGGTGAACATTCCATCTCGAATTTGCAATATGGGAAGCGCTGGGTGTATCTTCCCTTTAACCGTTGTCTGTCGCCTGCTCTGGCGTCTGGGATGGCCATGCCAGCTATGATGCTTGCTCAGAAGGTTTCTGAAGTAGCTTCTTATTCAGTGAAAGAAACAGCACTGTGCAAGGCCAAGCATTCATGTCCTCAATATA
Source organism: Oxylabes madagascariensis (assembly GCA_013400675.1). Lineage (NCBI taxonomy): Eukaryota > Metazoa > Chordata > Aves > Passeriformes > Timaliidae > Oxylabes > Oxylabes madagascariensis. Next base: position 62,856 of record VYZR01119081.1, on the reverse strand, counting down.
TGGGGCACAGGCAGGAGAGTCTGAATATGTGGTAGGGATAGGACTGAGGTGCAAGGCTGGGGCTGAGCAGTTTGCAGCAGCTTGAGTCCTTGCAAGTGATGCTTCCTTTGGCTGCAGTGCAGACCCATACCCTGCCCCTGCTCTGCCAGACTCAGCCAGGTGCAGATCACCCAAGAGGGTTGCCTGGGTGCAGGATGCTGTCCCAGGGCTGAGGCATGATCAGCAGTGGGAGGGGATGATGATCCCACAGGATTCTGGTCAGATGTAAGAGCAAAATTAAAGGGGAATCTTCCTCAAAGAGCTGAAGTTCCCAGCACATGGGCTTCCCCACACCCTCAGGAGATATTTTTGCTTCTTTTTTTGCACATGTCTATACCTGTCCATCCCCTATAAGTGTCGCATATAGCCCGTGGTACCTCACCAAGGCAGGCCATGTAATGTTGTACAAGCAATGACAGTTACAGATTAGACTTCGAAATCCACACCTGGGGGATCACTGCACAGGACACAGTTCTGCCACAAGCACCCTACAACTGTGTTTATGGAGGGGCTGTCAGACCATTCACAGCATCAGAGCTGCAAACAAACCTTGAAAAAGCCACAAGGTAGACAGATCTGGAAGCTCTTACATTTGGTGGTAAAAACTACCCCATCTTTACAAAACAGAGACATTACTGAAGTGTGCAGACACAGGCCGTATCTGTCCAGTTCAAAGGTTCACCCCAGGCAACTAATCCTGACCACTGACCAGCTGCTGCGCCTGGTTTGCATCTCTACCCCCTGGACCACACTCTCCCATTCACAGACAAAGAGCTAGTTCAGTGTCCATGCAGCTCAGACGGAATCAGCAGCCAGGAAGGACTTTTATAATATGATCCACTGCAACACCAATTCAAAGCCACCAAATCAGTTGTAAGGCAACAGAAACCTTGGCCACTAGAGGTCTGGGTAATATGAGTAGTATTTATTACACTAAATTTAAGCCATCTGAAAATGAAAGATCAAGGCTAGACTAGTTATTTTGGATTCTTCTGTAGACAATTTGTAGTTACCTTCAGAGAGAAGCTTTAGTAGGCTCTGTGACATCTAAGCTGAATTGTCCTTCCAGAGCACCTTTCTTCTTTGCCCAGAATCAGATCCTAAAAGTCTTAGAAATTTTACACCAAACTTATAATTTTCAAACAGTCAAAGGTAGGTAAAATGAGTTCCAGTGTCTTCCAATGGAACCCAATGAAATGTAAAACATTCAACCATCCATTCATTGACTACATCGTCATGCAGTTAATTTTGTCTGTCTGAGACAACCTCTTTGCAACTGACTTTCTCGTTGAAATTATCTCCCAATATCTTAAAAGTCTACTTCCAGGAGTTTTTTTATACTTTATTGTTGATTTTTAATCAACGACAAAGGAAAAAAAGAAATGGCTAGAAGCACCAAAATTAAAAAGGAAGGCTATTATGGTTGTTCCACCAAACTTACATGAAGCCAAGGCAGATTTTACTGAAGTGTCTTCTTGTCCTTCTGTGCTGCTGAAAGGATTCATTGAGTGTTCTCTGACAAGTAATGACCTTCTCTCACCCACTCTCTGAGTTAAGAGTTCTGGAGCCAGTTATAGGTTGTATTAGGGAGCTGTAAATACAAAGAAGTGCTGCTCTTTCAGCTACTAGAGACAAAAAAAATTGAGTCTTATGACTTCCTGCTAATAGAAAGGAACATGTGTTTTCTATCTGCTGATAAAGAACCCAGTGATACCAAGCCTTGCTGGAGGAACGTCTGTGTTTTTTAATGGACACTTAAAACCTTCTTTTCATGACTTGAGATTAATTTCACATCTAATATGTAATTTCACCAGCCTGCAGAGAATTCTTCTGTGGCTCACTAAATATTTGGTATGTATTTTTCAATTCCAAAAGACAGACCAAGAAATGAAAAATTTCTGCTCCCCAATCCACTCTTCAACTACCCATGAGTAGTTAGGGGAGCAGTGAGTATGGAGGAGGAAAAACGTGAGCTGCTGAGCACCCTGGAGACATGGAGCAGCAAATGGAGAATCTTCACAAAGCTGAGCTGAAAAAGCATAAGTAAAAGGGAATGAAAGTATGGGGCCCTGCCTGGATAGACAGAGAAGAAAATCACCATCCTTAGTGATGGGGTAACTCATCAAGTAGAAAAAAGGAAAGGAGACCTCATCCTGTTCTTGCACACACCCAGAACTACCCTGCTAAAGAAAATTGGAGATGGTTTCTGGAGAAGAGGACAGAGTATTTTGAAGTTCAGTAAGTGTTTGGAGAACACTCTCAGGCACGTGGTGTAATTCTTAGGATTGTTCTCTGAAGGGCCAGAATTTGAAATTGGTGATCCTTATGGGCCCCTTCCTATTCAGGATATTTTATGATTCCACAATATCTAGAAGAGCGCAGCTCAAAGGGACGTGAATAGATATGTATGCTTGGCAGTAACTTGAGTTGGAGCCATGACTGGGGTAGAGTTTCTGGGATAAGAAATGCAAATGATGTGAGAAATCCTTTCTCCAAATGGGAGTGACTGACCAGAAGTAGTGATATGATGAGGAGATGATTAATAATATGAGATGGGCCCAAACCACAGGTATTAGGCCTGAATTCAGATTTGGCTCTAAGTGCAGTGACAAGAAGAGCCAGCTCATACTAGGGCAGGACTGAACTGTGAAGGCTGGATACAAATGAGGTCTTTGGCAGTTTCAACCCAGAGATTTGGGATTGGCTTCTCCTTCTCTTTACTAAAAGTGACATTTATTAAAATAAATGGTGACTGAATCTCCAAAAGTTTGAGGCTGAAATCTGTTCCCACTACTGCTATGTTTACCTTCAACAAAACTGAATAACCTGAACTTGAAGCACAGCTCAAGAATCCCACAGGAAAAGAAAACTTTTAGTAAGAAGCAGAAATATGCAGGAAGCACAGCTTCTCTGACAGAAATAGGCTCTTTCATGATGAATCTTATCCAAAACCCCAATATACAAAGGCAAGTGGGTAAGGGCAGAGACTCTTTTAAAGTTCACCTCAGGATCAGCACTTAAAATGGTGAAAGTGTGGAGGAGGAGGCACTCCGCTTTAGCTAAAAACATTATTCTTTAATACTTACCTTACATTATATATTCTCAGCATCAGATACAGGAAAAACATTCGCCATGGCTGCTTCCATATATTGAGTTACATCTCATCATGTGGAAGAGAGGAGCTGCTAGCCTACAGCAGTGTCCAACTATCCATACTGCAGTGGTGAATGAATTAGGTGGTCTCTTTCTGTCACCCTTTGACCCTGAGAGGCATGTTGCCCTGAAAGAACAGGAGACATTCTTCAGTTAAATAGTTGATACAGTTTTAATTAGAGATACATACAGAGGCATCTCAATCAAGATCTGAGCCTTCTGGAAGCTCAAAGAAATTGGATAATCTGACTTTGAATTGGAATTTGACTTTGAAAGCAGCTCCCTATGTTTCATTGAGGATCTATAGGAAACGGCTGCCTTCTGCATAACCAGGCAGATATTCATTTCATCGTGCACTATTTTTATTGCCAACTTCATGGCTTTTGATTGCACAACGCAGAAGTGATAACAACACTGCAGGGCAGCAGGATGACTCATTAGGCATTACTGCTCGCTGTTAGCAAAGCCTTTTCTATTTACCTAGGTGCTTATGTGGCCTTCATCTCCATGGTGTTTGAGTGCTTCCCAAACAAATAAAACTCTGTCTCTGCCCCTGCTCCCTCTGCAGACCCAGCTGCAGTTTTCAGCTGCCTCACAGCAGTGTGCAGAGATGTGGGGTGACCTGGCACACATTGCTGTGTCCCAGGGTGGTGAGACTTATAGAGCATAATACATGTCCTGTCCCTACTAGACATTTGCCAGCTGTGAGATGGAGACTGAGAGTACAGCCCCCCAGCAAAGAGGTAAACAGAGAATTCACATGGTGCCTGTTGGTGGCACTCACAAACATAAATAGCCTGTCTCCTTACATTTTCTTTTTTTAGGCTAATAAACTTGATGTGCTCAGAAAAATCTTCCCTTGGCACAGATTTTACAAAGGGGAAGAGCCAAACTTAGCTCCTGACTCACTGGACATTAGCTATGCCTTGCACCTCATCCCAGGGCAACAGCAGGGAAAACAGTGCATCTTCAGCTTTGTTCTGCATGGGGATGTTCCTGGAACATGGGTTGGCAAGAAAAAATGAGGGTGGTAGCAAATGGGATTACCCCCACCTTCTCCCTTGAGAGCTGGCAGGAAACAGCTGCCTGCTGACTGCCAAAAATAGGGACAAGTTCTCTGGGGACAGCCTCTCACAAATGTGCATGTTTGCCACCATCCCCTTGGGATGCTGGCGGAGATTAATGCCACCAACCTGCAGTCAAAGGAGAGGACAGCTCTTCTCGAACCCAGGCCCACCTGAACCCGGACAGCCCAAGCGAAGATCAGGTCTTGATGCTCATCCCGTGGCCCTCAGCTGATTAAACCAGCACTAATCTTAAGCAGTAGTTTTCAGACAGTTTGGAGCAGTGAATTTAAATCCCCACTGCAGTCATGTCCGAGCAGACGCTGTTGCAGCTGGGCCTGAACCTGGGAATGTTGGCCCAGAGGCCGACCTGTCACTGTGTGGTAAAGGCAGGCCAGGGTTTGGGACTGATCCAGCCCTGAGCCATCCTATGACCCTGTGCATTTGATGCAGGGCTGAGTTCAGGCACTGCAGGGACAATCCTAAATCTGCAATACAGTTTTCCCAAAAGGCCAGATCATCCAGGTGACACCCAGCTCTGATGAAATGATGGCCCAAAACTCCTGATGAGACCAACATGTGCCACTAGGGCTGATTTGAACAGCATAGGACTTGCTTTGTCTCCTTCAGATCTGTTACACATGGACTATGACAGCGCCAGGATGTGGCCCATAGTGGTTCTTTGCTCTTTTCAATTTAAAACCATTACCCCTTGTCCTACCACTACAGGCCCCTGCCAAAAGTTGATGAGACCTTCATAGCTATGTGGCAAGGATTGTTAGCTTGAAGTTTCTAACCAAATTTTATATCCAAGTATCTGCCCTTGAATTGCACAGGGCAGTTGTGTCTGGCCATGTCATGTCTGGCTCTGCAATGGACTGGAGCCACCTCATGAGACTGGTCTTAACACAGGGCTCCATTTGAGTCCTTGCAGAGGAGAGTGGGCAGCGAGGGTCAGTAATGTCAGCTCTGCAGGACCCCATGGACCTGCACAAGGACTGATGTCACCTCATCCTGCTGCCGAGCCACAGGTGAATTCCTTCCTACCACAGACATCAGAGGAAATTATAGCTTCCTAATTTACAGAAGGAAGAAGATACCAAGATGTCCATGTCCTCTGCAGAGAGGCAATAGTCTACACTAACTTACAAAGTTCAGGAAAGAACTGTTTTTGTTTGTTTTTAGGAGAAAATCAAGTTTGAGGTTATGGGAACTCCATAAGGGACAATGTCTCACAGTAGTAAAAGATCATAAAAGAGAATTACAGTTCAAACCAGTAAGTGTTACATTATGCACGGAGACACGTAGACTGTAAGGCTTAACAATACACCAAAGCCGCCAACACCAGAGCAAGGCAAAGGGCCTCCTTTTAAAATTCAGTTTAACGGTGCCTGACACAGAATGAGTAATAATGTTAAGCAATGCAGAATGGACCATAAAACACTGCTATATGCAATAGCTATTATCCTGTGCTAATCTTCATATCGCATTATTTCCTCAAATAATCATAATATTGTGCCAACAGACCCCTTATTCTTGCTCATTATTTCTCAGGCTGGCTTCCTTCACAAGGAATAGGGCTTGCACTAACAATGCCGTCGGGGTTCACAAGCAAAGCCGCACTTGGCATACCCAGAACAGAGGAAGTCTTTTCTTGGTCCATTTCTTCATGCAATTACGATGTAGTAGGAGAGATTTTCATGGAATAGAATAAAGAAATCCCTTATCATTACAAGTCTTTCAGGCACTGGCCATTCTTCTGGTTTGTCCTCATCACATGTTTATTCCCCCTGTTCTCACTTCTCGTCAGTCGGGTTCTTATGTTTGCATCTTTCTTGGTGCAGTCTCTGCTCTAACACTGTACAGTGTGTTCCCACTGAGAACCATCAGCTTTGACTTTCCACAAATAAAAAGCCCTCTTGTTGTTATTTTGTCACACTTTCAGCAGCTTCTAAGTAACTAATTCACAACAATAAACCTCCTGGTTGCCATTACAGGCTGCCTGCCAAGCAGTTTAGATGCAATCTTGTGTTATGTTGTTTTTATAAAGGTTTCCCAAAATCCAATGTGCATAGACTTGGGGTTTGTGACTTAAAAACTTGGGGTTTGCTTAATTTTATATTCAAAATGTTAGTATCTAGAGCTGGAAATGTGAATGATTTGAGAATCCTATGCCAGCACAAACAAACTTCTTGTGGAGCTCATACACAAACTCAAATATCTTTTGTCTACATGAAGTAAGTTAAAATAAATAAGATCATCTAGCTCTTAGCATCTCCCCATCTACCCATGCATATTCCCTACTCTGTGGCCTTACATTACAATTCCTGGCATAGCATCTGGGGGGTTTTGGGGTGATTTTTATAGCACCTAGGACAACAAGAGGAGAAAGTAAACAAGAGTGAAGTGGCCATTTGAGACCATGATGGGCATGTGCATCTTCCCTGTGGCCCATGTCAGGGCAAATGCATCATTTCTGCCATGCAGGAAAAAAAACCCTGGATGTCAATCAGATGTGAGGGCCAGGCATAACACTGATAAGGTAGAGGGAGGAGGAGAGCCCAGGGTGGGAGCTGAGCAGCCTCTGGCTGGGTTGAAGGAGCTGAAATGGTTTTGAGCAAAGCCAGCAGCAGAATGCAAGCTGTGCTTTGGAAAGCACTTGCTTGAAGTGGCCTCAGAAGGTAAAAAAAATCCCTTATGTTTTCCTACACCCTCGTTTATGACTTCCATCACAACACTGTCCCATCAATGAGGAAAGAATGGTTCTAGCAAGATTTTTCTTCCACTTGTGCACTAACCAATTTATTGACTCATGCCTGTCCATCCATCTAATGACAACTCCATAGGTCTTTGCAGAGTCCATGCAATAAATGTGTCAGCCATTAACTTTCCCTCCTGTTAGGCTCTTGAGAAGACAGAAATTCCCACTTTCTGCAGTAAATTTCTGCTATAAATCCACAGATGTAATTGCATACAATCTAATTTCTGGCTCCTGGGCCTACATTCATCCTTGTCCAACTATTCATCTTGACTGAGTTGATTAGATTACAGACAAAGGCAGGTGCTTTAAATGCAAGGTCATGTAGCTTAAATTAAATCTAAAGGAGACACAATAACATATATATAAAAGAACTTCAACATCTTTCCTAATAAAGAGGTGGGGACAAGGAGCTCAGCTGCCTCCACTCTGGTATCATTTGGCCTTGAGAAGGGAAAGGTGTCTTGGCCCTCCTGTGGAAGTCCTTAGGGACCTGGTTCATACTGTGGCTGCTCCCACAAGTCAGGTTTCTGGAGCCACGTGATGTTGCCACAGGTGCTGTGTGACCCATGGGTGACATGCTGTCTCCACCGCTGCCACTGAACAGCCAATGAGAAGAAAAGGGGGTGACTGAGGAGCAGGCAATAGTGCTGCCCTCTGCAAGTCACACTGTCACTCACAGGACACCGTGTCTGGGCTGCCAGGTGCAGTACTGTGTAAGGTATCACACTGGATGCGGAACAGGTAAACTTAGACCAAAATCCAGAGGTTTCTTTCATATACTGAGGCCCTTGCCTACTGCAGAACAGGTTTAAACCTGTTGTATTTTAAAAGGCTTGTTAGCCTGGTGTACCATGCAGTTATCTTATGTTACAGACAAAGCAGCTTGCAATTTTCTGGCTATTGTCTTTTTTTTTCCTTTAGAACAAATGGATGACAGAGTTACACAATCTGTGACACACGCTGCTTATTTACCAGGAACAAAAAAGGCCCCTATTTTCCAAGACACAGAAGAAACTAAACAAGCTTCTGTTTCTAGCCTTGGTCTGGCCAGCCATCAGCCCAAAAGTGCTTTCTCACGAGTGCTTCTCTAGCTCCTCTTCACTGCCTTGTTTGCCCCCCTCACTGGTGTTTCTGCTTCTTCTCACCCCTCTGCATCTAGCTTTATCCAACCAATGATTTTCACTTGGATCCAAACAATATTGTCCCTGTTAACAAAAACTAGAAGTGAAAAACTGAGATTCATGGGAATTAGAATGAGAATGAAGTGATTTGGCAGAACTAGAACAGGGCTTCAGCTGAAAAGCCAACCTGACAAAGCCAGGGGAACAGGGCAAGAATGGTATGGAAAGGGTAGCTAAGCTGCATTTTTCTAATCTGATCTAGACAAAGAGCCAGGAGAAATAGCTCCTCAAGCAGAACAAATGCTGAATGCTCAGGCATTTCTTAAACATCCTGTCATCAGCTTACAGCTCAAAACCAGAAATGTTCTGAGTATTTACCTAGAAGCAACTAAAATTCTAGAGCTGGGTGTGAAATTCTGCTTCCAGGTAAGAACTCAGGCAGAATTAGAGCTGGCCTGCTGCATGAGGAGTAGAATAAGAGCTGTAACAGCTTTGTTGCTAAAGTAAACTGAATTAATGCTGAAGCCCTGCAGCCTTGCCAGGCACCCTGGCTCAGCCCTCACCCCAAAACAGCCTGTTTTGGACAGCTATTGTCAATATTCAACTTCACAGAGCGACTTCACCCCCAGTCAGGGTGGGATGATTCAGCAAATGAACAAAAGCTACCTGACACCCAAGTCCTGGGAAGAAGCAGGACCTTCTCTTTCTGAATCGAGCTCTTCCTCCAAGAGAACAAGTGCAGAGAAAGCTGCATGGCCTTTTACCGATTGGGAAAGTGGTGAGCAGTAGCAGACAGGCTGGAGTTAAAAACTGAGGCTTCTCTCTCAAGAATTTGAGCTGAAGCAGAAAACATTGAAGTGTGTGTTACCTTGGGATATGGGATGCTGCAGCAGGGCCCTGTGGAGTTAGGGGCACTGGTCCCCCTTGGCAGAAGTCCCAGGGTGTCGCTAGAGCTATTTGTGGGAAGACAGAGCAATACCAGGCATCAAGGCACTGTCCTGCTGTTTCACCAGACACCTGGGCCTGTACAAGTCCGGCAGGTACAAATGCACTTCGTAGAGCGATGCTCTTCAAAACAGAAAGGAGGAGGGCAAACAGGGAATATGAGGTAGGGAAGAAAACATCAAAGACAAGGGACAAGGAAATTAAAAAGGAAAATAATTGAGGAAGAGTGGAGAAGAGCTGACACACACAGAAACAAAGGAAACATGTTATGAAAACTAACAAAAGAGAGAGGGAAAACCTGCCTTACAGGTGCCTTTTCTTCCCTTTTACCTGCATGTGTCTTTTGACTACCACTGTTGGTCAAGATCAACATTATAAAGTCACAAAATTTGCAGAGGAACAGGTCTGGATTTTTGTTCCACGTCCACTCAGTCAGATCAACAAAAATCCTGATCAATAGCCATAATTTCATTTGATCCAGATGTAAAGGTCAGCCTGAATCAGAGCCCAGGTCAATCAAAGGCCACAGCACAACACACTGCCAAAAGGAACATATTCATCCCAGATGATTCATGAATTAACAAGGTGGCTTTTTATTATGATTGTTGTTGTTGTTGTTGTTATTATTATTATTATTATTATTATTATTATTATTATTATTATTATTATTGCTTTCCATACCCTTTATGGGATAAGACACACATTCTGTCTTGGGAACAGCTGGTGGCTGCTGATACATTGCTTAATGCCATGCCCCCACTATATCATCGTGCCAGCTCCAATTCAGCCAGCTCAACTCCCACCCCACAGATGCAACTTCACTCAGCATCAAAGTGCTTTCCTCAGCCACACTCTTTATGCCTGTGGAGATAGACCCTGAATGGTCCTATTCATTTTTCAGGAATGCTCGATGTTCATCCAAAATATGCAGTTTATCACGCACCAAACCCATCCGTGTGACTGCTGGGAGCATTTGTTTGCAGGAGTTTGACTGCTGGCATCCATGTGAACAGAGTAGGCAGAGATGCCTCTGTTTAGGACACCCTGGTGAATCTTTATGTCCACATAACTCTCTGATGATGGCTCTGTTCATGGAGCAAACTTTCACAGGGATTGCAGGCTGAGAAGGGTGAGTGTAAGGACCAGCAGAACGCCATAGAGCTGGGCTGGACAAGGTCCTGGAGAACTTGTGTGGAAGCCCAGCTGAGCCCCAGAAGTCAGGGGCCAAGGGAGGGTTTGTGGCCCCCAGGAGGGACAGAGGGACCGGTTTTGCCAGAGCAGATACTGCTGGGGTCAGGACTTGGTGGCTACAGGAGGTTAACATCAGCCTCCAGGAAGGGGTGATGGTTTGGGTGGGAAGAGCAAGAGCAGAGATTGTATTCTACAGCAAACAAGCAAAAAAAAACCCCAAAAACTAGATGTGAAGAGAGTCAATACAGCTGTAAATGCTCTGGCATGCAACAGATGCATGTGGAAAGTCTAAACCACCTGACGGGAAGGGGCTGAATTTCCAGTCCCACACAGGGGAACAGTTAGGGACTGAGCTCCTGAACCCTTGCTCACAGGATGCGAAAAGAAAGCTTGGCACCACCAGAGAAGAGGTAACCTGTAACAGCCTGGAGCCTCTGTGTTCAGTGCAGGGAGTAACTGGAAGTTTGACCACTTAAACTGAGGCAAACAAGGCAGACCCAACGGAGGGATGTGGGGGGGTTTGGTGCCACTTGTTTTTTTCCCCACAAAGAGCTTAGACGTGCTTCCCACTCCCTCCACACCTGGGGGCCAAGCACCAATTACGGAGCCCCTCATGTTCTCTGCACGCCACGCAGGCTGCGTGGGCCCGTGGGGCTCTGGGCCATCCCCAGCCTCACCCCAACAGCCTCACCAGTGGTCTGGCACAGGCATCCAGAGTATGCAGCACCTACAAGTTGCTAAAACACAGTTCTTCTCCAGACCCTTCCTGCTGGGATTGTCCTGATGAAAACAGCCTCAGAAGCATTCCTGTTTGCAGCTTGAAATCCTTGATCAACTGCAAAACAAGACGAATTTGCTCTTTTGTGCAAAACTGTGCCCCTCATGTGGCAGGTCCTCCTCCTTCTGTCACCCCCCGGCACTCACCCATCTTAATTCAGGTTAAGGCTGGTGGGAAATGACAAATCCTTTCCACATAAGTCTTAACACTGGCTGGAGTTTGTTGAGAAACGGTGGTGATTTATGGGGGATTAGCAGATCAGAGTTAAGGAATGTAAAGAGGTTTAGGCTAACTAAGTGGAACACTTAGAGTTGGGTCACAGAGAATTTGATGCAGGCTTAGGCCTCTTAAATGGTGTGCAATAAAAAATAGGAGAGGGAAGCATGCATTTCCAATGCTCCTCGTAGCAATGGGAAGTTGTTTTCCTATGTTACAATCTGGAGAAAAAGTTTGGCAGCCTTCTCTGTATTGCAATACTGCAGGTTCCTGGTTCCTAAAGGCTAGCATAAACAAAGCACTAAAGTTAAAGCTACTTTTTTGTTGTTTGTTTGGTTTTTTTGATTGTTTGTGTATTTTTATTGCTTGAAATTACTCTTCCAGCAAATGAGGGGCTAGTATGGTAGAAAAGGTAGTTAAATCAGAACGGAGCCAGTCTCTATGAGATTTTAAAGGCAATAAAGTAAAAAAAGGGTTAATAGGTCTTTTCTGTGGGATAAGAAACTGGGAAAAAAAAAAAAAGAACAAATAGGAAAAGTATCCTTTTCTTGAGTTAGGATGTGTAAAGCAAGCAACAAGTACCTTGTGCCTTGCTTTGATTTTTTTTCTCCTTTGCTTTGTGGTTCTTGTAACTTTTACAGAGTGCTGCATTGTAAGCAAGCACATGACACTTCCTGAAGCTTAGAGCTTAATTTCAAATCCCCAGACTCATAAACCAGCAGGTCCTCGCTGAGCTGTCAACAGCTGCCTTCTGCTTTCGGCTCGGCCCAAAACTTCCAGGCACATCACCAGCCCTGTCCATCGCCTGCACATCCCGTCCCCCACAGTAGCAAAGTCCTGGCCTATCCCTGCACAGGACAGGAGAGAACAAGTGGTGAATATCAGACCAGCAATCAAATGCTGAGGTTCAGCAGGCCAGGTGAATAATTACAAATAGACCAGCTCGAGTAAAATTATTTGGAATGACGCAAGTGGATGCAAAATAATATTCTTGTTAGAAGCCCTGACAAAGCCAGTGGTCTCACTGCAATTACTCATGGGAATTACATTACACAAAACAAGACCCTACTTATTGCAAAACATTTATATATTTTGCTTCCCTGTGTTAAAATAATCTATTTATCCAACCAGAGATGAATATTTCTTATGTGTTTTGCAATAAAACTTCAGAGCACTCACAGACTGTTCTCTTCCTGAATTACCCTCTTTATTTTTTTGTAAAGCCAAAATTTCCTTTAATTTCACCAACTGCAAGACAAGAAGAAGGGCAATTAAGTTTAACCGTATAAGCTTTTTAATGTGGTTTTAGGGGATTCTTTAATGTTCATATGTTAGTAGATAAGCTGTGCATCCACCCATCCACTTAATTACAGGCCTAGTACCTCCAGTCAGTGTGTTTTTTAATTTAATTTGCTGCCCAGTTAGAATCTGAGGAAACATTTGCCATAACATGCCTACAACCTGCAACTTCTGCCACCTTCACTATAAAGTTCCAAAATGAGCAGTCCTTTACCACTGTGAGACACTTTGAGAAGGTTTATTTTACAGCACATCATCCTTTATCCTAACCGAGAGGGCAAGAAACAGCATTTTTGTATTCTGGACTCCAAGCACAGATAGATATAGAGAGTTAAACAATTACCTTTCACCTCCACTAAATGCAATTGGTACTTTCAAAAGTGACCAGCGATTCTCACTCGACTTTGCTTCCAAGTGCACAACTCAAGAAAATTTGAGAGGACCTATTTCTTGAGACTGGGGTGGGAACAAAGAGCTCTGAACTTCTCAACCTGGACACCTTGCTGATTCCCACTCACCTGAAAAAAAAAGTAGACCCAAGATAGACACAGAAGAGCCAAGCAATGAAACCCATCTTCCCGAAGGAAGCCTTCCAGCCTAACCAGGCAGGGCAGCACTTCTCATTCCAGCCCTTTGGATCATTAATTGCAAATAATTCAGTCAAACTTTACTGGCTACAATATTTCAAGCTGTCCTTCAGTGACAGAGCAATGCGTGCTTGCATAATAATCTTTAAATTACCGTGGACTTCGATTGAGCAAGGCTTCCATAAGTGGACATTAGAAAAAGCTTGACCTCCATGTAATGGGGTGAGATATTCCCCAGCTAGATGTGAAGGTTAGTGGCTGCAGCACAGCCAGAATACTAAAAAAGAAACAGATCTAATTAACATGTGGCTCTTGTGCTCACTGATTGGGTCACTACTGGAAACGTCAGGAATCACTTATCTGACCCCAAAGAGGGCAAATGCAACTCGTTAAAATGCATTTTACTTTGGGAAAAAAAATAATGATATTGACACGAGTCATTAAAAACTGATAGGCCTCGAATGCAGTGCCTCAAAGAAACTGATGAACGCTCATCTGTGATACCCCCTACAAAAAACTGCCAGCCCACCACACAACGGGAATTTCTGCCATTTGACATCAGTGTCAGTAGAACCATGGCAAAGATGAGAAAGTGGCCTCTGGCTCCTTGGCTGCTGAAGACCAGTGCCACGCTGAAGCAGCTACTGAAAGCTTTTTTTTTCCCCTCTGCATCATCAACTCCCAGGGCACAAATGCAAAACTGACTTAACACAAAATCCATCTGGGAAAATCCATATGGCTTAGTGCTTCAGACCCAGAGTCTGCACTGCCAGTGACACCTGTATAAACCTCAAAGCGGGCGTCACTGAAGCTTTTGCTTGGCCTGTTGGGACAAAGCGCTGTGCAGGAAGGATTAGGCACGGAACTGGATCAGGCAAGCAGAAATGTAAACCTCAGTAGAGTGGATGGGGTGGGAAGTGCTGTACATGGTATGATATGTCTTTGTAACAAACCGCAGCTGGTGTCACTGCTGGAACATGCAGAAGGGCTTGGAGGATGGACACTCCTACCCTTGGGGTGCTCTGCTCCAACCAGAAACCGCTTTGCTCCTGGGATCTGCACTGGGGGAGAAGTAAGGCCTTCACAATGTTTGGGCAAGGCCCTCAGGGCACAGCAGCCCAGACTTAGCAAAAGACGTGTTTTGCATTAGGAAAGGTGAATGGTAATGATACAGTGAACACAGGGAGATCAGTCCCAGCCCTGGACCTGCTGCTAACACTGGCAAATGATATCACCTCACAGGATGTGTTCCCCAAAAAAGCTCATTTGAACACGTGGAGCCAGGACAGAGCAGGCAGGAGACAAAAAGCCTGGCACCCTGTCACATGGGTTAAGTTTCCGTGTGCTAGAAACACTTTCACTTTTAGGCTTTCCCTACCACTGTGCATGTCAGGTTGTGGTATTTTCTCTTCTCATCCAGGCTGTGAAAAGTACAGCGTTAATACATTCCTACAGAGGTAATTTTGAGGCACATCTAAGCAAAAAGGCATCCTTCACAGGTATTCAGAGGTCCAACACCTATGGACAACTTGTGCAAGGTCCCAAAGGGAGTATGTGGCGAGACACAGGTCAGGACTTTGAGCAGCGCCAGCCAAGCCCTCCTTTTGTAGCAATCAGCCAAATTACTGCCCTACATGCTGACTCTTAGCTAACAGATGCAACAGTTGCAAGTCTTAATAAATCAATATCTGTTAAAACTCTCGGGTGGAAGTTTCTCCAGATGTAGATAGTCCCAAATCAATCCCATACATACTCATCAGGGCAGGGACTATGGCAAGATGAATGTGTTTGCACTGCACTTAGTGTCTAGGGCCTCAGCTTTGACTTGGGATCAGGGTCCTATGGCAGAATGAACACAGAAGAGTAATGATTACCAGGACAGGGGTTCTTGAAAGGCTCCACCTCTCACAGCACAGGTTTTTGACAGTCAGTGACTCAATGTTCTGTCTTTCATAACCATAATGACTCACAGCCCCAGGATGGAGAATGAGTGCAATACAGTGAGTGCTATTGTTCCAGAGCCCATCAAAATAAGCAAGGACATTTTCACCATTTAAAAGAAAATGACAAGCTGCTGGATTATTGTGTGGAGGGGAAAAAAATGCACAGAAAAAAAATAAGAAGAGGGATGAGTAAATTTTCAGATAACAAAGTTCACAAGGATTTTCAAACACCAATTTTACAACCACAAGCAAGACAGATCAGAAGATTGACTTTGATACCATTTGCTCTGCTATAAATCAAAATTACCCCATGTGGATTTATAATGGGTTAAGTCTGGCACACAACAAGAGAAGGATAAGGCTTTGAGCATCAAGTGCATCTGGGTATCTTCTGCATTGCCTAATGCTGTGAGGATGGGAGAGACTGTGCCTCACCACTGTGTTGCCTTACAACTTAGAGGCACATATTAGGATAAGTAAATTATCTCTGAACATGTAGGATGGATGACTCGGACACAGGAGGTAGCCAGAAGCTGCAACAATCCCTGGGTTATGTCCCAAATCATCTGCAGCTCCTCAAATCAGATGTCAGGGTTAGCAGTTGAGATGGCTGATGCAATGCAGTCTTGAATTAGTAAGGTGGAGCTTACACAGCTGAAGTGCTATGCTGATTTCTGAACAAGGGGGACTGTGATTTTTTTATGTGTTCCAAAAACAGAAACCCGCTTGGCTAAGGGGTCTTGTTTCTCAGAATTGTTGAGTGTCTGCCAGGAGGTCAGTGGGTACTCAGTACACCTGAAAATCAGACCATTCAAATGATGCCATCAGGAAGAAGAGCCTCTTTAGTGGGACTGATTCTGTGGACTGAGTCTTGTCTAATGCCCAAGATTTCTGAAAATAGCTTCCACAAGAATGAGTTTTATGCATGGATGTTTCACACTAGTGAGTCTCATCTCTCTCCTTCACAGAGTTCCTGTACACCATTTGGTTTCTGTCTTTCACATGGTAAGTCACAGCAGAAGGGACAATCAATCCATCTCATCTGATTGACAACTGGACAATATTTCTATCCTTCCTAAGAGGACACATGATACTCTTTCCCATCAGAGAAGCATTTCGACCAGTAGCATGCCCAGATCGGTTTCCTAGATCAGAGGAAAGCTGTACCCTTATGTTGGTGTCATGTGGCCTGATCCTGGTTGCCCCTGCTCAGGCAAAATGCCACTGCTGGATACTCCACAGTGCTGGGGCTCCTCAGGGGAAAGGGTCTGCTTTGGAGTGCGGTGACAATTTCTGAGGAGTGAATACTGGCTAAAGTTTTCCAGCCTGGCTGCAAGAGCAAGCATAGCCCAGCACACCACAAAGGAATCTATGATTTGGTGAGAGGCAGCTCCCACCCAGACCCCAGCTACTGGAGAAGGCTTGCTTGCAGAGGGGGCACTTTGATATCTCAGAGAGAAGACCACAAAAAGTTATGAAACGCAGCCTGCACAGTCATTGATGTGTGTTGCCTTTTAGTGTCTCCTGGTGCTGCATGTAGCACCACAAGCCTTTTGCACCACCCTTCAGAAGAGGAAATAGCACCTACAAATTTTAAGCCTGAAGAAGAATAAGGGGCAAGTTTGACATTTGACTCTTAGTGATAGGCACTACCTAGGTAAATATTTATAAAAGATAGCTCTGGCTCTTTGAAGAAGGAAGGGAAGTGGAGGGGCAGGGACTTGCCCAAGGTCAGCCAGGCAATCTGCAGCAGATCCAGAGACCTTTGGGTCCCAACCCAACCCCCACAGTCCAGACAGGGCCACATTGCACCAAGAGCCAACAGCTTCACACCTCACTTTGCCTGTCTTACGTTTTCTTCTTCTTCTGTGCTTGGAAGAAGCTTGCTGTGAAATCCTGGATGTTATCCCTTTCTCAGATCATGTTTCTGTTGTTGTGAGCAGTGCTTCTGCGTACAGTTGCTTGGATCACTGAGTCCAAAGTATCTGAAATGGGGGAATAATGTCATCCTTCAAAACATTTAATCAGTAAGTCATTCCCCCCACCTATAGAAAACACCATAAATCTTATACAGTTCTTTGCAACTAATTCACAGACCACCAAGAACTGGCATACAAGTAAGTATTTAATGGAAACCAGAAGTTACTTCTCCATAACATATGGAATAGGTCACTGAGATTTCCAAGACATAGTGTTCTACCTGGAATAAAAGGAGGGGCACACATTAATACCTGGTACATTGTTGACTGAAGTTTCCCATACACCAGAAGAGAGAATGAAGCTAACTAACATTTGGATGAAGAAAATAAGCCATACTTTTCCTATGGATAAGTTCTGGTCACAGGTCTAATATGATTTAACACAGTGCTTGCTGACAGTCAGTGACAATTGTCATTGTCTCCTCTGGTCTTTGGGCAGGCACACAGTCTGGAAGAACCAAAATGGCCCCAGCCTGATGCAGATATTTCAAGACCCCACCAGGGAGATTTTACTTTTGGTTTTCAGTGTCTTCTTAGTGGGAACCAGGTGTTACAGTAACAGTACAGAAACCTCATAAAATCCCACATCAAGCCCTGCTTATCTAAATATGAAAACCAGCTTCTGCTATGTGAAACTTTCTGATCTTCACTTTACCTGAAGCCTGCAGATAATTTGCAGTGATGTGCTCAGTCTGCACCCCAGCCACCTACACTCACCAGCCCACTCCCTTACACACAGGAGCAATGATCAGCAGAGGGAGAGAGGAAGGAGAACTCCATTCTGCTGGGAGAAGCTCCCAGAAACCAGTCTTTTGCTACTAAAATAATTGCTGCTAAGCACAAGCCTCCTTGTCCCAGCAAGAGTCCTCTTTTTTTTTCCAGATCTGAGGTGAAGAACATCAGCCCTGTTGAATCAGCTGGTGCACCCACGTTGCTTTTATAGAGCTTCACATCATCCTGGGGGTTTTACTGTATCCCTGCTGTGTTCACTTTGTCTCCTGCTTGGCCTGGAAGGCTCCTTGAGGCACAGAGCATATCTGGCTGCTTGCTGGGCTCCTTCCCTTCCTACCAGCAGGAGAGGGGTGTGAGAAGTTCTTTGCATGCCATGTTTCTGTGGTCCAGAGCCTGGCCAAGAAGCCAGCCACAGCTCCTGCACCTGTGCTGGGGCTGCCTGGGGCTGCCAGGGGGTTTCCCACAGGCCCTGGGCATGACCCGCTCTGACAAACACAACAGTGAAAACAGCAGGGACAAGCACATTTCTTCTCAAAACTTGGGGCAGATTTTGCCTCTTCATATTTGGAGCTTTAATCTGCGGACATCTGTGTCTTTTCTGACTGTATTTCACTTGAAAACAATAAAAACAATCAACACACTTAATGTTTCCAGGGTGAAAATTCAACACGGGGAAGGGTTTTAGTTTTTTGAAGCAAGAAGGTTCAGTGTTGGGATGGAAAAGCCTTGGGGAGCTAGAAAGTTTTGCACACCCCTTCCCAAAGGGTGTAAGCCTCCGGATTAACGTGGAGAAGTTCATTAGTGAGATGGCTCCTCTGGTAACATCAGTGGCTTTATCCAGGTCTGCCAATAGCTAACAGACACCACCAGGAAAGCAGGATGGATGCTCAGCTAGTGACCCAGTAGGGCCATCAGCTGTCTGGTACAAACCAGAAAGGCACTGCTGATAAGGCATTTGGGTGGTCCAATACAACCAGATTAGCAAATAATGAGACCATTATACAAAGCAATAGGATCCATTCAAACAAAATATGCTTTAATAAGGTCTGATTTGTATCTACCAGTGTACTGAGAAAAGCTCAGATGATTCAGAGCATTTAGGACCAGAAAAGAGAAGCATCTCTCCAAAGCATGTAGCAAGAGGGGTTAAATGACCTTTCAATATTTAAACGAGAGAATGGTGATTACAACAAGGAAGGTGATTTTATCTCTTCATATGGATTTGATAAGTACCATAGAACTGCATTTGAGTTAGATGTCAGCATTTTTAAAGGGCTTTTGAAAAAAATTGTAGAGGTGGCAAAAAATACTAATATAAACAATGTGAGGGTAAGGAGAAATTCCTGCAAGGAGAATTATGTGAGTCTTGTGTTGCACAATTTATAAAGAAGAAAATTGAGAGATAGCTCTGACTGGAATAGTTAAGGACCTTTGCCAAGAAAAATGGGAGGTCTCAGCTGGCTATTGTGCTCAGCAGGACATGAAAAAACCAAAAAAAAAAACCTGGAAACTTCTGCTCAGAAGAATTAAAAGGGAGTCAAAATGGGCAAGAGGTGCTTTATCCAGATGTCAGTAACTCAACATGGAGGTAGCGAGGTGATTGCTCAGTGGCCTGGGACTATTTGAAAAAGTGCTAGACAAGGTTTAAGCCCAATTAGCTCGACCTGCACCCCAGAACCCGACATGAGGGATTGCTCCATGCTGACAGGTGCTGCTGCAACCTGCGGATAGGGAGGAGAAAGGTGTGGAGCAGGGTCAGATGGGCCCTCAGAAGAACAGCTTCACATCTGAGACACACAGCATCAGTTCTCCCAGTCTTGCAAATGCAAATAGCAACACCTGGGAAGTAATTAGCAATGGCTTTTATTTCTAGTTTAATCCTTTAAAAAAATAATAAATGTATTTCACATCAAGTAGCTAAAGGTCTTATTTACCTGGCAAGAGGATGCATTAGTCATGCTCTGGTGGGAGGGGAACCTCAGTAACAAGGGCAGAAGGGGAATTTGTCTTCTGCCAGTGCTGGGAAGTACAGGCATCTGTGTCTTTTCCAGTATACCCTGTAATGCTCTTCTGGATTACTTCTAGCATAGTCTCACAGCAGCAAACCTCTGAAGCAATTGCTAGACAGAAATCAGATCATGAATGTAGATGGAGCTGTTGGTGTGACCTGAGTAGTACAACAGGATTTTGGGGATCCTTTAGTGGAGAAAAACTAGATACCTTAGCTGATTCTGAGTGGGCACCCTACATCTCAGAGTTATCACCCAAGAGCAGCACTGACAACAGCTTGTGGAGTTTTTCCACTAATTAAGCAAAGATTTTGCTGTGTACTCCAGTGAACAACTTCATACACCCAATCTGGGAGATGCCCAAGCTCTTGAACAAGAATTTTACTATGAAAAATACCTCATTGGTGAAAAATCCAGTGTAGGCCAGTAAAATATCTGAAACAGCTAAACTGAGGCATATTCTTCCTGCCTGCAAGGAAACTCCATTTTGTCTGAAGCTGATGGCAACAGATATGTTCTGCTGTGGGAGTTTAGGAGGACAATAGCTCAAAAAGTATCTTGGGGTTGATAGAACTCAGAGTTCACAAACTTGAAACAATGCAAATAACACACTTTCTGCTTCTTCCAAGTAGTTGGTGAGGACAGCAACTGCCTCCTCCCTCACACACAGCAGTTTTGGGGCTCCAGGTCCAAACTGCTGGCGCACAAGTTAGGAACCAAGTGCTCTTGCTCCAGCTGAGTATGTCTCCTTCCATGTCCTGTTCCACCTGAGTGCCTCAGGAGCTGGGCAGAGCTCAGAACTGATCCTCCACCACTTTCAGCTGGCTGAATTTTATCTTTAAAAGTGGGATGTTTAGGGTCCCTGCCTAGCCCTCGCTGGTTACAGCAGGCCATCACGTCTGAATCCATGCAGGAATAAGACAAATATTTGAAGGACAAGTTAGTCCTGTTTCTACAAGAAAACAGTGGTTTCCCTCAAAGCTCATCACACATGCATGCAGGTTTGGTCAAGAAGAAGTAACACTCATCAAAACTAATGTGACTAGCTTGGATGGACATGGCCATCCTGCACCCTACCAAAATCCCTTCATGTTCTGTGTAGCAGAACCTCTCTGTTTACACCTTGACCACCCTGTTCAGGAGAGTTGGGTCTACTCTAGGCAAACTGCCTGGTAAAATCAGACATTGGCTTCACACTACTTAAAAAATCTGCCTCCAGCACATGCTGATCCCTTAGTGGTTGCTACTCCTTTCTCAGGGACTAAATGACCTTATTTACTTTGGGTCCCCTTTCCTCAGATGCGGGTCGTTGATTTCTTATGTCTGCTCCAAAATAGAACCACTGCTGGATCTCCCTCTTCACTGTGAATCCAGGTGATATTCAGCTGGAAGCACGAATTTTTCTGTGGTAGCTCACGGGAAACTGAGAAGCAGGTCCCAATCAATATCAGCCACAGGCAATACTGCAGTCTAGGATTGCTTGCATTATCCTTGCAAGTGCCATCTGCAGATGGAGATCAGCTTCTTGCTCTCTAAGCCCTGAAATGCTGAATGACTGCAGAATAGAACTACAGATTGATTTTTTTCCTTCAGTCCAGAGATACTTTTATCCAAATTTAGCTGGAGTCATTGCACTGGGACCTTGCCTAAACTAGATGACATTGGCACTGGTGGTTTTTATTTGGACCATTCCTCAAGATCTTTTCACAACTGCCATGGACATAACGAAGTGACAGATTCAGTGAGTGGGCTTAGGAAGCTTCACCTTTCTTAACAGATAACATCAGTGATGTGGTCCTATTAATCTCTTCCCTGCTTGCCTCCAGTTCCTCTACACTTAAATCTGTTAGACTTGAAGCCACTTCTGCAGCTGACTTTTTCCCTCCTCACCACAAATCAATTCATGCAAAAACAGCACAAGATGGGAGCTGCTGTGAGCTACCAGGGAAACAGGAGATGGAAAACCATGGGGTGGTTTTGTGCCTTTCCCCAGACAAAGTTCCACTCTGCAGATTCTTCCTTGACAAGTGACTCAGTGTGAGGAGGTTCCTGTCACTTCAGGAGTATGGAAACTCACCTCTTTCCTCTTTACTAGGGCTGTCTCCACAGGCTCCCCTGTGGAGTTTACGCATATTCAGGTCTCAGAGAAACAAGACCATTTCACCCTTCAGCCTCTGTCTTCAACAAAACCAAACCAGGGATGAAATGAACTACTGGTGAGTGCTGGAAAACGGCAAGTGTAGCCACAGCAGGGTTATTTGCTGAAATGTTAGCGCTTGGCTCTTTCAAATTTCACATTCACCACTAAGCATCAGTATCCCCCAGAGCAGAACTGGTAAAGTGAATGTCCTTCCAGCACTGTCCTTGACCCATCTGCCACTGTATTATCACTATTTGTGGCAAACAAGCATCTGCCATTCTGTCTGAAGCAGAGACAAAGACCACTTTGTGAGGAAAGGAGTAAGAGTAAGAGCCCACCTGCATGATGCCTTCTTTACCAGAGGGATTTGGGACTTTGGAGGCGCACAAGGTGAAATGCCTCTTGCTCAGGAAAGTGCACCAGTGTAAGGCAATGAGCCAGTCTGTGTAATCCATAGGTTTTCATGTCTGAATGGGTCAAGGACAGGGGTATAAGCTCAATCTTTCATCTTGGTTTGTAGCTGTACCACAGAGCCTGGACTGGACAGTTCAAAGTGGATGGACAAGAGGGTAACACTCTTCAGGTGCCAACATGTCTCCATCACATTAACTCATTAACCATCTAGCCTTGGCATATCCCTTTGACCAATCAGACAATTGGTATAAACAAACTACTGTCTCAGAAAGTTTAGAAATAAACTTTTCTCACAGTCAATTTGTCCTAACAGGATTACTTATACCTTCTTCTGAAGCAGCTTAAGTTGATGTTTCACTGCTGTTCCCTCATCTGTGCCAAAACCCCAAAGTGAGAGACACCAAGAATTCATACAAAGTGGAACAACCCCGAATGGGTGATGCTAATGACCTACGGCCCCTTCTCACCTTTAAACTGCCATGTCAGTGACTGCTGCCTCTTGACTGCTGTCACCTCACTGCTGTGCTGAGGGTTTAGCAGAGGACCTAATGGAGGACCCAAGAGCACCACAATCACCTGAGTTGGTAGGATGAGGCACCCATCCAGACACCCTCAGATCAAAGGGGATTCAGGAAAGACCTCACATGTTCTTGTGCTTCCCCCAAGGCTGCTGGACTGTTCTGTTCATCCTGCAGGGTGGAAGAATGCACCAACCTCAAATCTTATTCCAAATATTTCAACACTTCAATAGTCTTAAAAGCAAATAATAAGAGCAAGGCACCAAGCACCAGATCCTCTATGATGATTTAGCTGAAGGAATACCAGACACGTAACAGGATCTCTAACTGCAGTCTGCAAAAACATTGGCACACTATGCTCAGAGCCTCAGTTCCTGTTCTCAGATTGCCACAATATAATACATTCTTTTTTTTTCAGAAGTGGAGAGATAAACCCTGTTTGTAAGAGTTGTTATTCCCACTTAGCTTTGTGCAATGGTGATGAAGCCAAGTGGGAGTGCATAGGGCTGCAAGTAGTCTTAATTTCTTGAGCCAATCCTGAACTCCATAAAATCAAACTTGGACTGGCAGTGATTATATAGGAGAGTATGTGGTCCTTCTGCTCTGGTGTGTGAGCTAAACATCCATACTTCTCAGCTCTGTAGAGAGGAAATAGGAAGTACTTTAATTGTATGCATCTTTACTTTCATTTCCTTTATTTTTTTTGATTATTATGTGTGTCAAACCCATACAAGCCAAAGAGTTTTACATTTGTTACAGCCTGCTACTTCTAGCAGAGATCTAGGCTTTCAATGTTCTCCAAAAATTTCTTGGAATATTTTGGTTTTCTAATGTGTTGCTCTTCCTGCAGGTGAAATTTAAGTACATATCTTCAATGGCTTCACAGGGGCTCAGAACTGCATCTTGCTCTCTATGTCTCATTCCACTCCACAGGTGGCTAGAGCAAGTACCCCAAGGTCAACACAGTTAATTACCTTCGGTGGAACTGGGATCAATACCTGTCCTTCACATGCACTTTCCGCTTTCTGTTGAAAAGTTCTTTATGGACTGCCAGGGTCTCTTCGCTGGTGGGCTGGCTTTAAAATGTTTCTCTTCTTGGTAGTAAATTGCCTTTTCCACTGTTTCCTCTGGTAATATCTAGATTTTGTAGTCTACCTTCATAGGTGGTCTAATTTAGGCCAGATGTGCACAGTTGTTAACAAATCCATGATGATGTATAAAAGCACTACATTTAGAAACACCTAATAGGGTATTTGAATAGTAAAAATTTAAAAGGAAAAAAAAAAAAGTAAAATGAAGCTCTGTTCTGTAAGTCTATACAATGCGAGTAAAATAACTCGGGGAAAGGTGGCTTTTGCTGACTGCTGAAACAAGCATCAGGATTTAGGTACAACAAACAAGTGGGAAGTAATCCTGCTAGTAAATCACCCCAAACACAGATGCCCGGCTGAATGCTATACAAGCTCAGAGGCACTTTGAGATCCAGGCTCAACAAATCACTCCAGATTCAGTTGTCATATTCATTGGGATAACACCTTAGGAAACCCAGGTGAACAGAGCATTTTTTCAATCTCATTTGAAGCATTCCAGCTGTAATCCTAAGACTCATTTTCAGACAAGAATTTGCTGACCTCCAGAAAATACTTATTGCGACTGCTGAAAATGCTCAGTAGACTTCCTGAGTCTGCATCCCCTGGGATGATGGACTAAATCTGGCCTCAGCCTTAATAAGGAAAGAGTTTGTGAATGCTGACTAGCAAGCTCACCTTCACATACCTGTTGAGGCTAGCTGTCTAAAGAGACTGTTCTTCATGGTGGCACACGAGGGTGAGGTGCACAGCTAATCAAGAAATGCACAAAATTCATTAAGCAGCAAATACATCCCAAGCTGTAACCACCTAAGCCCCCAACACACACACATTCAGAAGGTGAAGGCTGACATTCTATGATACCAGAACCGAGACATTTCCCTAAACTGTCTTAAAATCTTGGAAAATTTGAATTGCCCTTCAAAACATGAAGTTTATTGTGAATGTACTTGAAAGAAGCCAGAAGAAGGGCAGAACATGGGGTCACAGTCCACTTTAACATTTTAGTGTTTTTTCCTTAAAGGACATAGAGACTGAAACCAAAATCTAGGTAAGGATATCCCAGGGTTTGCAATAGTTGAAATTCTTGTAAATTTTGCCAATTAATTCTTTCCTTCTAAAGTCAGGAAATGAATCACCAGCCTTAGAATCACCCTTTCTTACCTTACCCCACCTCAAATGGGGTAGTCTACACTTTTATCTGGAAAAATCAAGTAGGTGGTTCACAGGTAGACTTCTTTTTCTTGCCACTGCTCTATCAGTACAGGCAGAGAGCTAGAAACAAAACCAGGATACAACTATGAACCTAATTCAGTTTTCTGAGCTAAACAAAACAAAAGGATGAAAATACCACCTGGCTGGCTACTCATCAGGGACTCTCTGAGCTAACCTCCACGAGCTCTCAGCATATGCTTTTTCCTTAAACTGGTCTTGAACTGTCATAGATTGGAGTAGCACTATCTTAATTTAGCCCAGATGGAGATCTTCATTTCCACCCCTCTTCCTTTCTCTTTTCTCTGCACCACAAATTTTAACCAAGTCCAGACTCTGAGAGCCTCTGGCACCATTCCTGTAAGCCTGCAAAATTTACAATATTCAGAAGCTGCAGTAAACAGAAGCTGAAGATAGTGATGCTCAGTGCTGATCCAGTGAGGACTCGCAAATAGCAGGAGCCTTATGACAAAAGCATGTGAGCACAAGCAGATGACTGTAACAGCCCTGCATTCTGGTACTATCTATGAAGTGTCAAATACCCAGTTGCCCAGATGGCTCACAGAACCAAAAATACATTTTCAGGATTTTAAACCTATGAATTTTATGCATGTCATAATCAATTGCACTAATAATTTTTATACCTGTGATTTTTCCCTTCCTCCTTCCATGTCCTAGTAATTTACTGTACATATGGTACATTACTGTTATTTTAACTAATTCTCTTTGTCAAATTAAGCTTGATATCATTCCCTCAACTTGAGTGATTTTGCTGTTTGTGAGCTGAAACGGTGCAGGGAGGTAGTATAATAACGTGAATATTTTGTAAGGTTTCAGTTCCACATCTTCTATAATGTCACTGTTGAGCATCAAATGACACAGACTCTTGATCAGAAGGCTAGAAAAGGTGAACTTTTATTTTTGAGATGTGACTTTTTTATATAGACTAATTTGATTGGTGAAACAAAGGTAAACCTCTTTAATCACATTGGTTAAAACAGATGTTTGTCAAGAAACCTCTCCTGTGAGAAAGAATGGATAAACATAGGTACAGTTACAAAAACTTTTCTCTTGTTTACAGAAAGTTTCCTGGGAAAAGAATTTCCCAAAAACCAAAACATTAAACCAAGGCTACACCATAATTCTGCAATTATTCAAACTGCATGACCAAAGTGCTACTATGCCTCATGTCCTAAAGGCTGAGCATAAGCCTGAAGCCCAGAGCCTCTTGCGATGGTCTTTTTCACACCTTTTAGCACAAAGCTGTAAATTTAAGCAGAGCTGTGGACCAACACTGATTTAATGGTGATAACACTTCATGCCTTTACAATGCTCTGCATTTCCAAAGGACTGCTTAAGCAATAATTAACTCAGTGCAGCATCACAGTCCAGCAGGTGGGTTGGTATTCACTGTGATTACCTGACAGAAGGGGAAAGTGCAGTGCTCGGGCTGAGTGAGCCATAGCGGTGCCCCCTGGTCCAGCTCCCGTGGGCAGGGATGGCTCCACTGAGCTGCTGAGCTGAGCCGTGTTTCAGCAGCACTCCTTGGGAAGCAAGAAAAGCAAGCAGCCCGAGCAAAGCCCTGTGAGGATGAAGCTCTCCGCTACCACCCAATTCAACTTGTGCATGACAAGGTGTTGGGCCACTGCTGTCTTCTATGTGTCCTTCCTCCAGAAGACAAGGAACGAGAATGTCCTTGTTGAAGAGGAAAAGGGACTAGATAGAGAAGGGGTTCCTGCTCTTAGGATACTGTTACATAAAATATTGTGACAAGATATAACTTGCTAACTTTTATTGATGGGATCACAGATTGAGTTGATAAAGGCTGTAATGCTCATCCAAGAGATTCCCAGAAAGCATCAGAATGGCCTTATATGTGGCACTTTGACTCACAGGCTCAAACGATGGGAAAAAATAGAGCAGCACATGGTTGGACAAGGGTTAAATGCTAGCAATGACAAATTTCAGATCCAAGGATAACCAGGGAAACATCCTCAGATCAGATCCCATGACGCTTTACTTGATTGTTATTTAACTTTCTTGACTATGACATGGAAAAAAGTTATTTAATAAAGCTGATAGCATAAATATATGCACAATAGCAACTAATGAGGACAGTACATCACTGACAGAGTAAATATCTAACGACAATGACTATAGGTTTTATATAAAAGCAGGGAATGCTAAGGAAAACAATTCTTAAGGCCACGCATGGGTAAACAAAAACTTGCAGCCAAAAGCAAATGAAGCTAAAGCGATTGAACAAACATAAAAATGCTGAGTGCCTCATGCAGGTATTGAAACAACAAAATGTTGGCTACTCTCATGGGCAAACCTACAACATGATCCAATGTCTATAAGCTATAATGTCTATGTGCATTTGGCACATCCAGAGTAGAAAGATTTAATAGTGAAAGGGTTAATCAACAGATTAGGTCACTAATTTCTATGGGGAATTCTTTGTCAAAAGAAAGTTTAAACTCAGGGCTCATGTTTTTCCACAGAAGTCATGCCTTAGCTCTGGTTGACTCATGGAAGTCACAGATTTAAACATTCTGGCTTCAATGAGTGAACAGAACTCGTAATACGCCCCTATGTTATGCAAGAGATCAGGCACTTGATATAATTTCTAAACTTTGCAGACTCTTAATTCAGAAAACCAGCAGATGAGTGTTCTCCAGTTGTGTGAGCACTGGGTTTGTAACTGTATCCCGAATTGCAGCTAACTCCCATGGTAAGACCTAGCTGATAACATAATAACTCTCTTTCTTCTCAAAGCCCTTAAAAACATGAGAAGTTAGAAATTCAGGGGATCCTGTGAACCAACATGAGGTCTTTAGGGTAAAGATCCCTTTTAGAAGTGGAATAAATGTCTTATTTTTCCATCTAAAAGCTAGAAGTGAGAGGAGTTGTAGATTGAGACAGCTTTATGAGGATGTCTGCCACATAAGGTGCACATGTGAGCTGTGTGTCAAAATTCCTCCATACCTATTGAGATCCAGAGATCTAGATCTTGATTCACATGGTGCAGGTACTTGGTACGTCCCAGGGTATCCTGCCTACCCTCCATCTTCTCCAGAAGGTTTCAGTTCAAGCTCCAATCTTCCCTCCCTGCGTGGGTATCTTGATACCCAAATTGTCTCATATAGCATTACGTGTCACGAGTAGACAACCGAGTCTTACCCCAGCCATTGGAGACTAGAGACTAATTCACGTTTCCTGTAAGTAGCTATCTGTGTGTGCCCACCTGAACCTCTCTCTAGGCTCCATTGATTGCAGGGATTAGGTCTTCCCTGATTACAGTGAGAGCTTGGACACCCAACTTCTGTAGTCAATACCTAAAAGCACGTGTCTGAATCAGCAGCTGCACCCCACCCTCGAGGCTGCGTTTCATTGCCCATCATAAATATCCTGTGCGATGTGATGTGCCCCTGACTGTCCTGCCTGCCTTCCAACCATCACTCATTGGGGCACTCATGCCCACCAGCCTCATGCAGGTGTCTCACATGCCCTCAAGGGTCTCAAATGGCACAAAATGCTGGTTTCAGGTAACCTAATGATGACTTAATACTCAGTGTAATGTTGTTGTCTAGGTCTTCTGGGCCACTGATGAAAAACAAGAAGTAAATTCAGAAGGTGATCAATCCCATCTGCTTTAGACATCTTTTTTGGCATTACTTGTCTTACAGTACACCAACCTCACAATATGCTATTGTTTTAATCTGATCTTGAGCATTACATGCAAAATCTTTTGTACAACTGCATTTTCCTCAATTTCTATCCATGTCTTCTTGTCTGAGAACCTGCCCCACCTTGACAGAACAATTTTGTATAGTCCAACAATCAGCCAAATCAGTCAAATAGGAGTTGACATTTGAAACTTTCTTCCTTTTCCTTTTCAGCTGGTGGGAATTATTTGCTGACCACACAGAAATGGATCCAAGCATCTTATAAAGGAGGTATGAAAAAGGGAAACGACTCAACAAAAGGCAAGCATGTGAGGAAATATCCATCTCTGTGGTTAAGCCAAAGCCCTCCCTTAAAAGCAACAAGATACAAGAAATTACCCTTCGTCAAAACAAAATAGAAAAGGAGCCCTATAGTAGATTCCTTCATCTCATGATGGGCTTCACGCAGATACTTCCCAGTGCTCCAGATGTCCCCGAGCCATGCTGAGTGTGACACGGGTGGAGGGAAGGAGGCAGCCATGGCAATGCCATACTGCCCCAGGGGCCATCCATCAGCACAGCCAGTCATCATCCAGATCTTCCGGACCCCCATCCAGGGCTGAGCTGGGCATGCTGAGCAGGCACCCAGTTGAAGCCTTCCCTAGCTCATTTTGGAGCACAGACATGCCCTATGCATTCAGTCCTGGCCCTAGCACACAGAAATAATGCTGACAGCACTTCCATGGTCCTCAGCCAAGAGTTATATCATTCCATTCTTTTTAATAGGAAATATATGTCTTTCTTCATTTGCTTGCTGGCATCCAAGATTTTAGAGCTACTCACTTTGATTGCAAGCTTCATCTTCCACTTTAAAAATCAGACATTCTCTTAAAAGGCAATGGTTGATATTAATGCAAGATCACTTGTCTCCTGAACAAAAAGCTTTAATGCTTTAAAGCAGCAGATACTCAAGAATAACCAGCAGATTGAGCTCTGTCTGCCAAGCACCCACTGGTGTTGATGTGGAGGAAGGATGAAGAGAACTTGGTCCACAGTCCCAAACCCAGGCATGAGCTCCATGTAAATAGCATGTCCATCTGTAAACAGCAATTCTCCTGTCCCGTGTTACCTCTGGAGCTAATGATAAGTTGAACCTGTTTTGGCTTTAAACATTTCTAAAGATCTTACATGATAACAGCTTTGCGTTGGAAATGACAACATTTGCACTAGTTATTTTCTAAGCTAGTGTGTGTGTGTCTAAATACTTGAAACACATACATGTATTTATGGAAGAGAAAGGGGAAAATAAAATTTCCTTTCTGTCCTGTTGCTTGAGACCAGTTTTTCATGATTAGCAAAGCAAGGTGTTGATGAACTACAAAATGCAATGATTGGGACTCTGATAATCTGTATGCTGAAAGTTGCACACAAAGCTATAAATACAGAATGAGGAAAACCAATGATCTCAGCAAGGCAACTGCCAGTAGGTGAGCTAATGAAGCAGACGCAATATTAACATCACTTCTGCAGTCCTGTCTGAGTGCTGGTTGAAATAGGAAAGGCCATTATCACATTGACATCACCTCAGTCCTCGCAAGCACACTTTCAGAGAAAAAAAGCCAGAGGGTCTGCCAAGCTTAATGGATCAGGAGTCTTTTTGGTGTTTAGATGGACTGCCTTCTAAATTATGGGGGTTAAAAGGGGGTAATTCTGCAAACACAGCTCTGAGGAGCCTTTCAAACCTGTGCTCAGACACTACTTGAAATCAACTCCACCTGCAGCATAAGGCAGAGCATAAAGATTTTACTGCACAAATGCTTGATGCCATGTACTGTACATGGCAGAGCAATTCTTGGATCCAAAGTCTCTATAAATCTGTTAGTACAATAACCAAGACCACTCCCATGAGGAGCAGCTGAGGGAGCTGGGGGTATTTAACCTGGAAAAAAGGAGGCTCAGGGGGGACCTTATTGCTCTCCACAACTGCTTGAAAGGAGGTGTGGGTCAGTCTCTTCTCCCAGGTAACAAGTGACAGGACAAGAGGAAATGGCCTCAAGTTGTGCCAGGGGAGGCTTAGATTAGATATTAGGAAAAACTACTTCAATGAAAGGATGGTCAGACATCAAAATAGACTGGCCAGGTAAGTGGTGGAATTGCCATGCCTGGAAGTATTCAAAAGGTGTGTGGGTGTGGCATTTGGGGGCATGGTTTAGTGTGACCATGGTGGTGCTGGATTAATGGTTGGACTTAATGAACTCGGTAGTATTTTGCAACATTAATGATTCTATGATAAGCTAATTGTGGAAGGAAACCTAAAAGAGGCCAAACCACTTTATATCACTCCACTCTTAACATCCATTTTGTGCATCTTCCTTCAAAAAGAAAATCCCTAGGGCAGTTGGAGAAGGTAATATTAACATAAGATATTCCTCACAGGCCCTTTTTCCTTAAGTTAAATCTTTCTTTCTGTAAGTTCAACTGCCCAGGACTAAAACAGAGAAAAGCCTCCAGTTAATGTATTTTCAACATCTCTAGCAATCATGTAAATTACATTTGCTGGAACTAAAAACATCATAACTTTAAGGTCTGCTGTGTCTCAGTTTGACAGTCAAAGATGATGTCAGTGGTCCTTGAAAAAGGCCGAGGATTTACCTTTGCCTGTCATACAAAATTCCCTTTTTTCTGTCCTGCATGGTCAAACAAAAATTGGACCTCAGCCTCATTTTTGGTCCATAATTCATAATATTGTCTAGTCTGCTTTTCTATGTGTAATTGCATGCGGTGAGGGGTGGGAGAGGAATTTCCCAATGTGGGGTAAGGAGTGAAGCAGTTTTGTGTCAGGATGATCTTACTTGAATGACTGTCTCCTGCTGACAGCCTCATGGGAGGTTTAGTAGTGAGAGAAGCACCCTCAGGAGATGAAATTGTGTGGCTGAGTGGAGCAACGGTGATCAAAGGTACACAATGCATTTATAAGGATCACTGCCTCTGATTTTGTGTGTGTGTAGGTGTATTCTTTATATCCATGCACAGTGTAATACATGCACATTGATGGTTAAAAGGATCATTGCCATGTAGCCAAATATTTTATAATTTTTTATGGTCTGCTCAGCCTTGGATCAGTGGATACATCGAAACATACCAGTAAGTGCTGTCTAATAGATTGCAGACCTCTGTGAAAAACCACTATCAGTGTTTCAGCAGCGCATGGTACATGTGTCAGAGAAGTGCACTGTCAGCAGGACAGCGTCTGGGCACCTATCCACATTTTCCTTAGTTTTAAAAGAGCCAGAAACCTTTTAGAGGGCTTGATCAAAATAGGATGAATAAAAACTAGGTTAAGTATTGTAGTTCTTGGTGCAGCTTCTTTCATTGTGCATAAAATGGACTGTATGTCTATTTGTGGGCATGGAGACTGAGTCTGAGCACCTCTTGGGCACTTAGTGGGAATTCATCCCCACGGTCTCCTACCCTGCTGCCAACAGCAAGCTGTACCTCCTGCGACAAGCTTCAAGGAAAGGATCTGCAAAGCTACAAAACAAACAAGTAAAAAATAAAATACACCCTCCAAAGCACAATAGTCTTCCCACATATCCAGATTGTTTTACACTTTTGTTTCCTGCTCTCTTCACTCTCCTGCAACCTTGTTGTGCAAAAGTATGGGCAGAATCTGCCTGCTGCTACGTTTCAGGTGTGTTTAGAGCCAACCTGCTTCCACAAGATATAACAAGCACTGGGTGCAGGAGGAGAAGAGGCATGAAGTAAAACAAGAAGGAGGCTGAGGAGATGGAAAGTAAGGTTAGATGTATCCTAGATACTTGGCATTGGGTGCTTCTTCCCAGAACTGGGAATATGGTCGGTCAACAGCTGCCAACACCATGTTATCAGCATTACTGAGGGACAAGATATGCTGGGGGCAGGGGGAGGGAGGACAGAAAATGGACCATGAAACAATCCTTTTAGGTCTGAAGTTCCTCAGAACTGATGGAAATACTGTCATTGATTTCTCTGACCTTTGGATTGGGATTTCCATCCACTGAGGAGTACAGCAGTGTCAAGGTTGAAACAAAGGCTGCAAGATTTCTCACTAAGCTCAGCTGGACAGATTGCTGTACCAGAGTGGACCTCCCAGCTCCACCAGGACTAGCTGAGCTTCTCAAATTGCCCATGGACTTGCCCAAGTTTTGCCCAAGTGGTAATGACTCAGGGATCACCAGGGACCAGAAAGGCTCATCAGCATTAAAAAACCTGCATCCTGTCTGGGCATAGAAACTGATTCCAGCTACCCTTGGAGTGAGGAAGTATCAGAACTTAAACCTTTTGCTTCTTGGTCTCATATCTTGCATCTGGGATCTGTCTTGTGTTTGTTCTCACAGGGTCCGCAGCTCTGCCTGTATTTCAGCTTGGGAAGAAAGCTCAACCACCCCATCCTGCCACGGTAACTCTGTCTCTGACCTGCTGCTGTCAAATGTCTAGATAGCAACCAGCCCTCTGGTGAAAATCCAGATAGACCTAACTGCTTCCTGCATTGTGCTCCCTTGCTGCTTCTGTGACTTCTGTCCTGCCCTGTGACACATGCCAGGCATGGACTGGATGTGGGACCCCTCTGGGGTCTCAGCATGGGTGCCAGGGACAAGCAGGGAACATGTCATCTTCCAGGGCACCACATGCAGTGATCCTTGCTCAAAGGCATCCTCCCCATCCTAGCATTATGGCCTCCCCTCAGCGCCTGGTTTGGAGCAGCAATCCACACAGGGACCGGTGACAGGCTCCAGGCTACACCAGACAGAACCATTCACATCCCCTTCAGAGGCTTTCTGAGCTGTGCAGACTCCTTGGTGCTTGCAGGGAGGAACAGAAGCAGAGGGAAAGATCTGCAAATGGCTCGAAACGATGTATTGTAGCCAAAACTGAAGAGATTCCAAGACTTTTTTAGGAGGCAGACCATGCTCAAAGAACACATGGGATAAGGGGTTCTTTGCTTTGGAGAAGCTCATCCTGTTGTTGAAATACAGAAGATAAATGCAGTTTTCAGAGCTTTCTAATGAAGTTGGAAGCATGAGAACAGGGAGGGTCCTTAGCACACTGCCGGGCTTAAATTATATTTTCACCAGTAAATCCCAAGGCTCTTCAGTACAATAACCCCCACTCACAGCCAGGGAAATACAGACAGGGCCAGAGCAGGTCACAGCCACTCTGCAGGGTGGTGAGCACAAGGAGGGGATACAGGGGACTGCCACACTCAAGCCTTCTGCTAGGATTTATGATAGCAAAAATAGGCAATCCAAATCCATCCCATCCTAAAAGGGAAAGCACCCCTTGGATTTAAATGCTAAAATTAAACAGATCCTTGCTGATCACTGTATCCCAGCACAGAAAAGCCATACTCCTTTCCTGAAGCCGTTAACTCCAGAGGCTGCATCAATAAAATGATAAAATGTTGCAGAGTTGCTGGCAGGTACAGCATGAGCTGCCCAGGCTCCCTGAGGCATCAGGATTACGTGCAGTCCCCAAGGAAAAGCTCAAGGTGCTACTGAAATGAAATCACCCGACAGGGCATGGTAACACACATGGCTGCAAGGAAGCGAAATTTAGAAACTATGACTTAGGCTGTAGGTATTGTACCAACCAGTTTGTTTAGTGCCCTTTAAAGCACTCTCTGCAAGGATATGGCAAGAAGAAAATAAAGATTGAAAGGTCAGAGGTTCTTTCAAAGCAGAAAGAGGTTCTTTCTTGAATCACAGGTCAGTAATGAGTGGTGCAGAGTGCATGTTTCCAAATGCTCTTTCCTGTGTACTGTCAGAGCCAATGATTCCTGTGCCCTGGTGGGCCAGGCATCACTCCAAAATGGGTTATGTATTCCCAGAGGTATCAGCACTCCCTGCTGGGCTCCACTGGGCTGGTTAGCTAATGGACCATTCTTGCAACTCCAGGAGCAAAGGAAGTTGGTTGAAATAAAGAAGATGGATGTTTTTTGAAGGAATTGATTTTTTACAATGGCTAAGCAGCCTGAAGAACTTAGAGATACCATTCTGTCAATAAGCTTAGTAGAATTAAAAATCACATAGCCATTGTATTGATAAGTGCTCCATCTGCAATTAGCAGAACAACTGCAATTACTAACAGGCACAAACAGCCTTCACTTCAGGATATTGCAGCCAAGTTAAGGTAGACTTGGAAAGAAAGGCATTTCTTTTGCTGCAGAAATGACTAAAATATTGTAAAACTATTTTGTCTCAAACAGGTACAAACGATCAAAATCTCAAATATATTACATCTGAACAACTCATCTAGACTTCCTCAATGGAAAAACTTGTGTCAAGGCACAGTGCAAAGTTATTTCTTTAATATTGATCATGATTATATTTATGTGCTGAAGCATAGAAGCATAAATACAGCTTCCCTCCAAATGGTAGGGAGCCTTTTTAGGACTGTACTAAATAATATGGAAGATATTCCATGGACTGGACTCAGACAAAGAAAAAACATTATTTCAGTATATACCTTGGCAAATCAACTTGGAAAAGGAGGTCCAGACTCCTTGGAGAGACACCACCCACCACTGATGTTCATTGGGACCCTGAGCTGTTGACCATTGTCCTGTGGATGTGACCATCCAACCAATTCCTCCACTA
Source organism: Oxylabes madagascariensis (assembly GCA_013400675.1). Taxonomy (NCBI): domain Eukaryota; kingdom Metazoa; phylum Chordata; class Aves; order Passeriformes; family Timaliidae; genus Oxylabes; species Oxylabes madagascariensis. The sequence goes on along the minus strand of VYZR01119081.1, from coordinate 27,364 downwards.
AACTGTCCACCAATCAAATCCTTCTCTCTCCAATTTAGAGAGAGGATGTTGTGGGGGACTGTGTCAGAGGTTATGCAGAAGTCCAGGTAGATGACATCTGACACCTCTATCCCTTCCCTTGTCCACTCTTGCAATCATTCTATCATAGAAGGCCACTAGGCTGGTCAGGCAGGTCCTGATCTTGATGAAGCCATGAAGAAGAAGAAGAAGAAGATCTTGAAAGTCAAACAAAGTATTTCAAATTACATTTGAAATGGAAAATCCAATTTTCTACTTCCAAACATATCTCAATAACCACTTGAAATTGTCTCATCACATCCTCATCAGAGGCCGCCACCACACAGCCTCTGCTGCTGTCTCACCTCTTCATTCTTTTATCTTTCTCTTGGTGTCTTCTCTTCACTTCTCAATCTCTGGGGTAACACAAGTGTCCCCACCCAGCCTTAGCCACTGCTTTGTCATACTCTTCCCATTCTGTCCCTCCTGGATGTTACCACCTCCTGCTACCCAGCCCACTGCTTAATCCAGCTAGCATTATCTTCTTCCAGTGGTGGCATTCTGGGCACATCGGGAGGGCCCTCTGACTCACTGTGTCAGTGTGTACCTCTCCTGGGCACTGGGCCCTGCTCCCCTTCCCTTGCAGGGGATACCAATATGATACTTGAGGGCAAAACAGGATATTATAATATGAAAACCACAAAGAAGAAATCAGGAAGTATTTTTGCCAATGCCTTCTTCAGGGTAGGGCTAGGCCTGTCACATTTGAGCTGTTTTAACTCTGTTTTCTTGGAATGCTGCTTTTCAGGCAATTCTATATTCTGGCTGTAAACCTATGGCAACGGATCCGGAAAGATGACCGGGGTACGTGCTCCTGCAGAGCTCAGCGATGCCAGGAATCCCTCCACCTTGCAGAGTTTATTTCAGTTTCTGTCTGACAGGCAGACTGCCATTTGCTCTTTTTCAGTGAAAGAGGCTTAGAGGTAAGCTATCCTTTCCTGACAGCATGCTCTCCTTCCTCCTCCACGCTCCCCCTTACCCCTGCCAAACTGGATGAACTGGATACTTTCCCAAGATACACCCCAACTTTTAAAGCACTGTACTGCTGACATGGTCTAATTCATGTCTCCCTTCAGCTCCTCCATGTGCAGTGACACAAACCCTCATTGGCTCCAGGAGGGTGGGCATCCTGGCTGATCTGAAGTTTTGCACAGCCCAGAAGGCAGGCTGTGTGCCACCAGGAGCAGCTGGGCAGAGCCAGGTAGATGTTTCTCTCTGGAGGATGAGCCAGCAGCAGAGCTGGAGGCAGCACTGCCCCGTCTGCAGGCTTGTGTATTCTCCATGGGAAGCTCATTCAGGCTATCAGTCATGTTCCTCTTCTATACTCACAGTTTCCACCAGCATCATGAGAGGTTTTTGACATATTGTCAGAGGAAGCTGGGGGCTGGAAATTACTGTAGCAGCAAGAGTGGCCCATATCCTTTCAGGATGGGTTTGGTGCCCTTGACTGGGAGAAGATGGTTGCTTTACACAGGTGTGGGAGAAAATTGATTCAAACTTAAATAGGGAGATCATGGGGACCAAAGACAAGCTGCTCCACAGCATCTGCTCCTTTTCCCTTTGGGATCTGGTTTCCATCCTTGGAAACCCTTGTCCCCTGCACCCAAACCTCCCCAAGGACAGGACTGCAGCACCTGGGGTTTTGAGGCCCTGCACAGGCTTTGGTCTCTGGACTGAATATACAAGAGCCATTTTTGTCACACCTCAGTATTAACTTACTCAACTGATGTGGAAAGAAATTGGGTCATATTCTGAGAATGTGTGTGCAAACAACAGCTCTGAAAATCTCATTTATTCTTTTAGCTTTTACTCTATTTGATTTGTGATATGCCAGTACCCAGTCTGAACTCTAAAACAAATGAGTAGGTGTACTTTTTCATCCAACACATAATTAAATTGTGGGACTTGGTGGCATGAATGTTGGAGGCCAATAGTTCAGACAAGTTCATAAAGGACAGATCTACCAAGGGCTGCTGAAAGTAATGTTCTGGTTAAAACCTCCAGGCCAAGAAGATCTTGGTTTTGCTTTTATCTCTTTGATTTTATCTCTTTGCTTGAACTCCTGTTATGGACCAGACTGAGCATGGACTGAGCTGTGTGAACTTTTGCTCTGGCTGCAAAAGATGATTCTTCCCTCCACACACAGCATCTCTGCCATGAACATAAAGTTCATTTTTTCTCCAGTGCACCTTACTCTGTAGAGCCACTCTTTAGGTCAGACATTAGCTTGTTCTGGAGAGGTATTTGTTGTCTTGGGTTTTGGTTGGTTTTGTTTTGAAGAGTGATGCAGTTAAATAAAAAGAAGTGCAGGCTGGACTCTTCCATTATTCATCAGAGTTAAGCAATCCTAAACGAAAGACAGGTTGGCATTAGTTTCCAATTAGTTGAGAGTTTCATGTGTTACCCATTCCTCAAGGAGATCTGTTCCAACAGAGCTAATCTGTAGCCTGGACACCAGAAGCCCATATCCCTGTCTCTGACTTTCCCAGGGTATGACGACATGGAAGTCACCCGTGGCTGTTTCAGCCACCATCCAGCATGCACTCACCTCTCCCATGGGCTCAAGGTGGGGGATGCAGGAATAGTAAGACAGCTGACCCAGGCACAGCACGAGACGGTCTGCCAGGCTGCAAGGAAAAGGAGAGGAAGCTCAGATGGAAGAGTGAAATCAGAATAGGAAATGGCTACACTAGGTTGGATTTTCTCTTCCCAAACAGTGGTACACAGCAAAATGTGCAGGGACACAGGGATGGTGATAGCCCAGCAGAGAGCCCATGGAGCCAGTGGAGATGTGCTCAGCTGTGCCAGTGACATGCTGATGTCTGATGCACCCTGGGGCTGACTCATCCTCACGCTACTTTGGTGGATCCCCTTTATTGTCAGGGGAGCAGCATCAGCACAAAACAAGAAATCACACAGCAATGATTTTGGGAGCTGGGGAGCAGTGTTTCCACTAGAATTGGCCTGTTTGCTATGGTCTTTGCTGTGAAGAATAAATAAGACTGCGGCATGAATTGAACTTTTAAACCCAGACCGTTCAAGTGGGTTTGAAATTAGGACTGTCTTAATTAAAAATGAAAGGCTGCTTACAGCATTAAGCTACCCTTTGTTACAACTAAAAATTGTAAGAAGGGAGACAAACCAGAACCTGAGCTTAAGTTTGGAGATGTAGTTGTTTCACCTCAGTGGAACACAAGTTGCTTACAAAATTGGTGTTTACAATAGGAACAAAGCACCCTCAGATAAAGGCAGAAAACCCTGTATACCTGTGGAGAGAACTGGTAACAGGATGCTTGAGTTAAAATCCCTCATTCTGCAGGGCATACCAAAACGAGTTATTTTATGCTGCTTTCTGTTGATTTAAAATGAGATGACACAGAGACAGATTAGCTCAAACCACAGACATTATAAATTGCAATTTGGTCTCAAAAGCTGAAGTGCTTTGATCTGTGATTCAGTTGGGGCCAAACTGAAGAGCATTTAAAGAGGGGGAAACACGGGAAACAAGGGGAAAAGAGCTTGGCCATAAACAACTTTTTCTCAAATTACAGTAGCTGACCTGAATAAGTCTTTGCCATTATTTTCATTGAATTTTAATCACGTTCACGAGGGAAGTTGTATAGCAGCCATCCCCACAGGGAGATTCTAAGACAAAACATGGCAGTCTCTAGTATGTTCATTAACTACAAGTCTAGAAAGAATTTTATCTTTGCTGCCCAGTTGGAGGCTCATATTTGGTCTGGTCTTTCTGTGAGAAGTGTGGTAAGAGATTTTGTAGCTGATACATATATTTTTTTTTTTAAATAGAGCAAGAAGATCTAGGATTTGGCAGCTTGGACAGGCCTTCAGGGTTAAGAATATGCTTAAAGTTAAGTAGGTGAGTTGATGTGTGCTGAAGCAAGAGAGAAATTCTCCTGCTCTCTGGAGAAAAAGATTATCCATTTGTCCCTCACTCCCTTTGGAAATGTTTCTACTCCAGACAGCCCTCCCCAGCCCACACTGCAGGCTGTGGGGTAAAAATCTGGCTCATTTTCTCAGCGATCGAGCTCCACTCGCTGCTCTTCATGCAATCTTCTGATCTTATGAAGTCTTTTGCAACATCTATCTTTTAAAATAATGTTCTGATTTCACCTTGTCAAAAGACCACCTTCATGCTCCCAATTGCCTTGACACATGTTTCACAATTCCTACTTTAGCCAATGTGATGGGGCAAGTCACAGCAGGGGAAGTTTTCTAGAGCTGAGGTCAGACTGAGCCTGACCACCCACAGGCGCTGGGCTGAAGCAGGAAAGTGGCCCCTGAACAGCTGGAAGTCTCTTCAGGCAACAGCTCAGGCACTGCGGCAGGAGCTATGCTCAAGGATGATCTACATCTTTCCCAAACATTTGTGCAAGTTGCCTCAAGGCCTCGCTTCATCTCAACATCAGAGTACATCCAATGGAGCCTCTCTGGAGCAGAGCAAAGATGTCAGATTTGTTTTGTTTGCCACAGGTGGTTTAAAGGCAGAGAATTTTTCTACTTCCCTGTGTGTAAACAAAGTGCACCAAAGCCCTTGTTCCACCGGCCTCACTCCTGCCCAGTAAGCATTAGCACAGCCACGTGAAGAACCTTTCCAGATGAGAAAGGAGCCCTGGAATGGCTGGGATTATCCCAGACTGGAGGCAGGAGGTTATTGGCTGATGTTTCTGGTGGCGGCGTTTTGTGATACAACGGTCTGGTCCCGTGTCTGTCATGGAACTTAGTTGACACACATCACAACTCACTCGGTTGCTTTGTCTCAGCTTCCCTTTGGCAAAAAACCAGCACTCACATATCCCAGGATAATTGCAGTTTAGTGGGACATGGCCCTTGTCTTGCTCCTCTTTCTTTAATTGCTCCTACTGAGGACAGACTCGCCTTAGAGTAGGATGAGCAGGATTTAATGCAGCATTTGCACGGACCAGTGGTATGAAATGCTGCTAGCAAAGTGTTTGGGTGGGAGAGTGAAGATGAACTACTTTGAAAAAGGCTCAATTTGGAGAGATTGATAATTTAAATTTAGATACCAATTCAACATATTGCCGAACTAAATATCACTCTTTTGTGTTCAATTCCACTCTTACCACTCATGTGCTTAAAATTAAGCATATGCTTAAATTCTTTGCCAGAGGAGGTCTTCAGAGCTCCATTAGCACTGTATGTTTTTGCTCTAAATTCACTGTAATTGTTTCTCATTGAATAGATGCTCACTGGGTAAGATATAAAAAGAGCATGGGAACAAAGGGGCCCTCAATCTGAGACTTTGATCTGCATATTATTCAAATACATAATGACTGCTTTGATTTATGGATTTATAATTCTATTGAGGCATTCCGGAGATTACCCAAAACATTCCAGCTCCAGTCTGTGCTGGAGGGTGATACCAGAGCCCCTGCCTGGAATCAGATGGATAAAATTTAGTTACTTGTTTGCTGCTGAGATTACATCACAGATTGCAGGATAAGAGCAAGCTGCATGGCCATGCACTAACTTATATTTGGTGCTAATTCCAAAGGTTTTTGCCCTGTCACCCGAGAAAAGCATCTGAAAGTAGAGACTATTCTACCCACAGTATATAGAGTTTTGGCAGTATAGCAAGACAGCAGACTACATAGTGGGTGTTTTGAAAAGAGGAGCAGATGGTGGATTGCTAGCACAAAGACTTAGCAGTGCATTTAGAAAACAGATTATTTTGGAAGATGAGAAATTATGAGCATGATTAGCCCCTTCCCTCCCCTTTACTCCCACTCCCCTCCCCAAACATATCCCCACAAGATGTTAGTTTGGCCATGCACTGTAGAAGTGACTCAGCTCTGGCACTGAGTAAGACTTTTACAAGAATTCAAATAGGTGACAGCTGTTAAAAAAAAAAAAAAAAATCCCTGCTTTTCATTTGCATCAATACCAGTTTGGATTTTTGAATTCATTTCACCTTACACAGCAGACCCACCTTGCTGGTGACAGAGAGGATTACCAGTAAAGGGACATGGCCTGCAAGAGGGTCTCTTCCCAGACAGTGGTGAAGTACCACACAGCTCAGAACCTTGTCTTGCTGTTTGCTCCCTGTCTACCACCACTCTAGTGGGTAGAGGAGTTTCTCAGTCAGCGGGAACTCAGATCTAGGATGAGGATTTACCTTCATACCTCCCTGGATACAAAATTTCCCTTCTTCCAGTCATTTCCTATTGGTTATACTGAGAGACTCAGGCATGGGATGGAGTGTGATGGTTCTGCTGTGTGAGCAAGAGTGAGACTTCATTAAGTCCTGAATGCCTAATGCAATCCATACAGTTTGGCTTCTGTGAGAGAAAGAACAGCATCAGAAATGGGGGCAACTGATATTGATAGACATTAGGGAGCCTTCTAGTTGGATAAGGAGTCCTCTCTTTCTCTAAAGAGATGGTCTTATCATGGGGAGAGGAGAGATGAAGGGCTTGTACTGCAAATGGGTGAAACCCCTGGCAGTGTGAGACAAACCCATTTTGACGACTTCCTCCCCACTTCTGGGACTCTGGCAGCAGGACTTAGGGGTTAGCCAGAGATCAGCCTAAGGAGTGACTGCATTCACATTTACCTCTCTTTGGCCACAGTGACAAAAGAGGATTTAAGAAGGGCATAAGAGGGGCAGTAGAATAATGCCTGGACAGCCCTTCAGTGTGAGACAAGGAGCAGGAGCTGGGCAGAAAATATGAGTTCTTTTCTGGTATGATGATACAAGGTCACTCTTGTTACCAACTTCTTTGCTTGTCAGTTGCCTCCCATCAGAGGCTGCTGTCACTTGTGCAATTATAGGGACCCAAGATGAACATCAGCCACAGAGTCTTGTGTCCCAGTGGCACCTTGAAACAAGGTAAGGGAAACCACAGAGACAATGCATCCCACACAAAGAGTTTTGATTCTTTACAGTTCATCCTCCCAGGATCTTAAATCCTTGTGCTACGAGGGTGGAATTCACCTGGAGACTCAGAGATCACTTTGGATAGTTGCAATCCTAAATAAGAATTTTAAAGTGAAACAGGTACATTGCATTCTGAAGGTGCCTGTTTCTTCCAAAAACCATCAAAAGATTCCCAGAGAAATCAGCTCAGATATAGACTATTACTGTAGACTTTTAAATGGAGTGAGATAAATGCAACCCAAAAATCCTCGTTAACTACAGGAAGTATTCTCTTGGTGGAAAAATCAGCAATCTGCAAACCAAAAAATAAAAGTAGTGTGCTACCTACGCACAAGAATGGTATTGGATACACCTGTCATTTAGCAGTAGACCAGGATTTAAGACCATTAGGGAGAAGAGGAGGCTGTACTGATCACTGAAGGGAGATTGTCTTCAGAGATGAAAATGTCTACTTCAGCATGAAATTACACTGGATCTAGTATGTTGTTTCCCCAGGTGTACCATCAGCTTAATTCATGTCACTTCACAACTTAAATGAATTCTTTGGTGCAGTGAGACCGGACATGATCACTTGGGGCAGTGTCCACCTGCCTGGAGATGACAGATCTGGGAAGGCAGTTCTTAAAAGGCAGTGTGAATTTTCTGTTCATCAAAGCAGCTATGCATCAGTGATTACCAGCACCTGAATGTTTGGATCTCATTTTTGAGTGGGGAGTGGAGTGTAGTAAATTAGATCTTACACTGTGCATCAACCACTACCTCAGCATTTCAGAGGGGAGGCACATCTCTCCCAGAAACAACCTATTTCCCATTCACACTATGGCTTTGTCCTTTTCAATATCCAGAATTCTGACAGAGCTTTCTTCTGGTCTTAGATAGACTGGTAAGTCTGGATAATCTTGCTCTCACAGAAAAGCCAGGTTCTTATAATGAGGAAGAGAATTGCTTTTTTGTGGATACGACTGATTTGGTGGTGGAACAAAGTCACAAGGTAACACAGTACTCATCTTTTCCTGTAAAATGTGGACAACAGGTACTCTCTAGGTAGTGTAGATGTTGGGAAAAAAAGGAAATATCTTGCATCTGTACCATCTGTGGTAGATGAAAGTTGATGGAGAACATCAGGTCCTTGACTTAGAAATGGTCAGCATTGCTTTTGAGCAAGACAGGCTGATTTTGCTTTGAAGGAGTCAATAAAGTAGTTTTTGCTCAAGAAGTCATTGCTGAGTATTTGTAACTCTGGTCACACTCAGCTAGAGCATTTTCTTTTTGGGATCAGATTGTGGAGAAGCAGGTCTCAGAGGAGCCAAGTGCCTTTGCTCTCCTTCACCCTCCTCAGTCTCACTCTGGCCCTGTGTAAAATGCAGAACCAGCTTAGAAATCTCCTTTTGGAGAACTTGTGAACACTAACAACATACAGCCATTGGGCTGATTGCTGATTGATTGAAAACTTTCCAACTTTTTTTTGCTGTTTTCCTTGTGGAGGTGGGGTTTGGGTTGGGTTTTTTTTACCCTGAAAATGCTGACCTGACACAAAGAAAACATACTTTGAGAATGGGATGATTTTGACAATACTTTGACAGAAACCAGGCAATTTTCCAATACAATCTCACTTGCCAGGTGGGTTTCCAAACCCTTCCTGTTTCTTGTCAGCTCACGCACAGCACGCCTGGCAGGCTGCCCTGCTGAATCCCAGGCACAAGGATCATGGATACACCAAGTTCCTGGAGCTTCCCTCTGCTGCATAGAAAGACCCTGGCAAAGGTGACTGATCTCAGGGCTGCCATGCTAAGAAAGCCATCCTCCCCGAGCCTTCTCTCTGAGAGTCTTGGGAATACTTGTAAATGGTTGACACACAAAATACTGTCTAAAAGTTTTCTCAAATGACTTTTGGAATTTCACCATTGCAAATGTTTATTTTTTTTTTTTTGGAGTAAGCTTTTTTTTTGGTCTCATCTGTGGAGCTTAGCATGGAATAATATGTAGAACCATCTGTTCCAATTACTGGTTACCTCTGACTCTATCAACAGCAAGGNATGACTTTTGGAATTTCACCATAGCAAATGTTTATTTTTTTTTTTTGGAGTAAGCTTTTTTTTTGGTCTCATCTGTGGAGCTTAGCATGGAATAATATGTAGAACCATCTGTTCCAATTACTGGTTACCTCTGACTCTATCAACAGCAAGGTGTTGCTGTACAGCCTGCAAATGCTGCAGGGAGTAGACACAACCTCTTCTCAGCAGCTTCATTCTTTCTCCCTGGGAGATACCCACAAATGGCCCCACTCCCCACACATCCTCCCAAAGGGCTTTTGACTGGGGGACATCACAAGATGTTAATCCTGACAATCTCCCTTGTTCCCTGTGACCAAAAGGTTGTTCAGGAAGATGTAACATTCTTTTTTTTTAGATCTACAGTGACTAAAGTCAAGGTGCTGGATCCTCTGGTCTGGAGAACACAGTGCAGTATCTACATGGGACCCACTGGTGCACTGCCAAGGATAACCCAAAGGGAACTCAGTGGAGGCAAGGTGAGGGTGATTATGGCAACATGGAGATGTGGTGAAAGCCATGCCAGCTCTTTTGACTACTCTATTACACATTCTCATAATTTAGAGAAAACATGCAATTCAGAACTGATTTTAGACTCCCTGATTTTTCCTTGGTGGTTTGAAAACAGCAGACACAGCCAGATTTGCAGCTAGGGTCTGCCCAGCAGGCTGTGAAAAGGGGCAGCCCATCTTTTCCATTCTTTTCTCACCTGTGATCAGGTGACTGCAATGCCCCACAGTGTTTGATGTATGCTGCAGTCAGAGCCCTGCAAGAGCTTCACTCTGCTGCATGCAGCTTCTCTCTAACCAAGTATGTGAAACACACTGGTTCCCAAGGGGAATTTCAGGGGAAAAAAAGAAAAAAGAAAACACCTCAAAAATCAAACAAACAAACAAGAAACCCCCGCATTAAAAAATCTTAAGCCAATCTGACATTTTTGCATTGAGTGAAGAGGATCTTGGGGATTTCATATGCTGCAATGCCAAGCCAGGGAGCAGCCAGGAGTCCCTCACTGGTACAGGGCTGGGCTGGCAGCTGATTGAAATCACTTGGTGCACTCTTTAAAGAAAAACTTGAAAGGCTCCACCACGGAGGAATAAAAACACAAAAGCAGTGACATGAAGAGCTGGCTGAAGGGACAGAGACAGGCTGCAATCTGGGGTTTAGCAGGTGAAGCCTATTAAATGGGCAGATCAATCAATACCCCTTTTAATGGGAGGGAAAGATCAATCTTTTTCTCTGCAAGAGCAATGAAGCTGTTGAAGTTTATAGCACAGCTCTGATGAGGAGTGGCAGAGGGAACTGGGGTTGTTTAACCTGGAGCAAACATGGCTGAGGGGAGTCCTTATTGATCTATGAAAGGAGGTTGCAGTGAGGTGGGGGTCAGTCTCTTTTCTCAAGGAACAAGCAATAGCACAAGGGAAAATAGCCTCAAGATGCACCAGAGGAGGTTTAGTTTGGATATTAGGAAGAATTTCTTGACCAAAAAGGTTGCCAAGCACCAGATCAAGCTGCCCAGGGAAGTGGTGGAGTCATCACTCCTGGGGCTTTTTAAATGATGTGTAGATGTGGCAGTGGGGACACGTGTCATAGTGGACTTGGCAGTGCAAAGAATTCCATGTTTCTATGACTCTGTGGCTTACTCCTACCCCAGCTCCCTTCTATTCACTTCCTAGAACCAGGTAAGTCCACAAGGGCTGGACAGGGAGGCTGGATTTGGCCCAGAAAAGTTGCACTGTAGCAGTATCCTGCAGGGCTGTGCTGGCTGTGGCAGGGGTCTCCACTCCATCCCAGCCTATCCAGCTGGCACGTTCCAGCCCCTAGCACAGAGCCTGGGGCTGTGCAGTGTCCACAGTTCTTGGGGCAGGGAGGACGAAACTCAGTGTCAGCCATGCTGGTGGAACTTGTTAAAAAGTTGTGCTGTTAGACAAACAGGGTTAGGCACAGCATCTGGTTTTCATCAAAATCAAGTGAAAGTGAGACATCCTTATGATTTATACCTGAATTTGAGGAGGCCACTCTCCTGTTTCCCACAAGAGTCAAGAACTTGTTTCAGTAAGCAGATGTGGCCTCTCCTAATTGGAGATCAGCTCCAGCCCTGCCATGTTGCTTCAGAAATGTTCCTAATGGTGTTTTGCAAGATCCTTGTCCACGGACAAGCAGAAAGCCCATAAGCCTCAAGAGATTGGCTTTCAACAGTGGCTCGTTCTCTACCTACTTAACTCGGAAAGCTCCCGGGCACAGGCCAGTGTGCCTGCCTGCTTGCACAGCCCCCACAGAAACGTGCAGTGCTCTAGACATGATTTTTATTCAGAGTCATGAAAATAGCCCATCCAGTCAGACAGGCACAGCTTTGTATTGTTAGGAGCTGGTTCCACTGGGGAATTTTTGAATTCAGATTGCCCAACTCTAGCTCGGCAGGGCTGGGTGCCAAGGTATTTGGGCACAAAACGGTCAAGTGAGGTTTCATTCTTTTTTTGTAGACGGACAATATTTTTATGCCCCGTCATGGCTGGGCAATCAAAACAGCAATTAGGTTGCATCAGCAGATGTGCTTGCTTTTAGTGACTGTCAGTCTCAGCAGTGCACAAGCTATATTCTGTTTGGTACAAAGATCTTTTCATTTCCAAATAAAACTTGGACCTTTACAGTGCTTTGTCAACCATCTGAAAAGCTGAGCAGGGGTGGCATTTGCTTTTAGCACTCTCAGCCTAGAAAAGTGCAGATGTTTATCTTTAGAATTCCTGTAAGGTGAGCAGAAAATGGAGACCTTGAACCTTCTCGGTGAAGGCAGAGCTCAGCGTGTGCCCTTGCTCACAGCCCTGGATAGGAACAATAGAGCAGATTCTGTTTTCACATCAGCAGAAAACCAGCCCAGCTTCCTAGGTCTGGCCAGCACAGCTCCGTTTTGTTATTTTCTCCTCTGGTGTGGTCTGGCCCAAATTTAAACAGCTGTTCTGAGAGTCACCTAGCATCCCTCTGTGACTGGGGACAGTGATGGTGCTGCAGGACAAGTAACCTGCCATGAGCCCTCCAAATCTACAGAGAGAAATGGTGACTCACATGGTCCTGAGCATCTGAGACAGAAGGGATAAACCATCTCCTGCTTCTGCAGGTGTCCAGAGGAGATGGGCCACAAAAACGCGTCACTTGGCTTACAGATCACCAAAATCAGATGCCATGAATCCTATCTTCTACCTATACAGAGCATCTGCACCCATAATTTCCCAATCATCTTGCATTCCCAAATCCACCAAGCAGCAATGAAACTTGCTGGTACCTGTCACTTCGGAAAGCTAAGTCTCAGCCATGCCTCAAGCTTCACAGGAATTTTTGCAGGTTGGAGCAACTAGGGGATTAAGTGCAATAATACACGTTAATTTCACTCAAATTAGCTGAGATGCAGCTATGAAGAAGCCTAGGAGAGAGATTTGCCTCCTGCTGGCTCAGGTCATCATAGATGCAGCCACATGCCCATCCTGGCACCAAGGGAGCACAGGAACATCCACCAAGCAACACCTTGTTTTACAGCTCACCACCCTGGAAACACAGTGCAAGGAGGCAGTGCAGGAAAAACCTTGGCTTTGGAAAGCACATAAGAAAATGGGGCTCCATTTTCATTTGAGCTTCTTTGGCATTATTAGAACATGAACAGTTTTAACAGCACGGTCATCTTTGGGTTGTCTGTAGGCTGCCTATGAGGGAAACAGTTTCACCTCTTCTTGTTATGTCATTTCTAATAATGTTTGAAATTAAGATGGAACCCTTATTTCTTTCATATTGATTTACTTCTGTTATATTCACTTTATTATTTTTTCCACCTCTCTGTCCTCCCAGCTCTGTGCATATGTTTGAGGTGAGGATGGTCAGCTTGTACAAAGTACATCCTTCACTGGATGCTAACGGGACTTGCTCAAAAATTAATTTCAAATCTGAGGTCTGAACCAATGCAAGGTAATGTTACTTGAAAGTTTCTTACTGACTTCAGAAGAATGCTGGATATTTCTTACGTGTAAGAAACAAAATTCTGAGCCTTCCAGCTATGGTCTTGACCCATGAGCTAGTCACTACCTGTTGCAGTGGCCAAAGCACCAGCTTTGTGGTGACTGTGGGACAAACCAGAGAACGGATTCATGAATGCCGAGAGGGCAGAGACTTCTCCACATGAAGATGAGGGCCCTAAGCTAGGGATAATGAAGTGGCTGTGATGTATGAGCCCAGCACTGAGACCCAAAAGGCTCCAAGGGAGCAAAGGGGACTTTCTCACGAATAGGGCCATTGTGGGCAGATTTCATCAGATGCAATTTAAAAGATATCAAGCTCTTTTCTAATATCATTTGTCTTTATAAATAACTACTGCAGTTGACAAAGGGCTGTTCTGGGATCTCAGAAAGGATAGGAACTAGAACTCAGAGCTGGAAATGGGATGACAGACTTGAGACAGCAATCAGGTTGGCTGTCTGGGGCACCCCTTAAGCTTCTTCAGCACCCTGAATCCTCATCACCTCCTGCAGGGCTGGGGCAGTTAGGCCAGGTGCAGGGGGTTGGCTGAAGGTCTTCCATTTATTAAATGGATGGAGGATTTCAGCTGTTCAGCCTCCTTTGGGTAGAGTGCTGTTTGGGACTCACTGCTATTCATCCCATATTAGTCTGCTATATATATATTTTAAAGCCCATACCACTCACCTCCCCTTACCAGCCTGTGCGACCTCCTACTGAAGTAAGGCCACCAAGGCTCAGGCCAGTAAGTGACAACCAATACAGTCTGCACTGCACTGGGGCTCCTGATTTCTCCTGCCTATACCAAGACAAGACTCACCGATACCAAGACTTGAGTTGCCTTCCTGGCCAGAACCCATGGCTGGAGCATGGCTACCTCAAGCCTCGTGGCCTCAAGTGTCTGCTGAGCTTAGGTGAGCTGAATAATGCCCAAGAGTTGTCCATGAACTCACATAAACACACGCTGATCTCCTGAGAGGAAAATGTTTGTTCATTCCTTGAACCCTTATCTGGTGCACTGTAAACGTTAAAACAGGCCAAGGAATTTGGCTCAAGAATAGTGATGGACAAGGAAAGGAGATCAGCTGTGGGTGACAAATAGGGGCTCTTGATGCAGTAGCATTTTGAAACAGGTGGCAAAAGGGGGGTATGAACTGCAAAGGAAGATGCAGCTTGGTTTAAAAGAAAGCCTGAGGCTTTTTTTTTTTTTTAATCCCATCTCATTCTTGTATGATGGACAAATGCAGAGAGTAAGCAGGGGAACTGTAGCACCCTCTAAATACTTTGTGAGTCATTTGTGTCCCTCAGCACCTTCTGTGTATCAACAGCTACAGCAGAAGTGACCAGATGCCAACCGGAGTAGCTGATAGCAAAGTCCTACATTCAAAAAAAAGCAGCCAGCTGAACACCTTATTCCATTGTGGATTTTTAAAATAAGGTTTACATCCAAGGACCTATTTGCAACAACTAGGCAGAAACATGAACAAGAAGGGCTTCTCATAACAGTGGTTGCTATAAAAGTCCTACCCTTCAAAGTTTCCATCTCACTTGCTGGACACTATCCCTTTAGATGACGATTTTTCAGTATCACTGGTATATCCTGTGTGATACTCTTAACTAAAAAGCATCTCTGCTGGCAATTGATTTTTCTGCTGATGGGAGAGAGCTCCCAGTACAACCTAAGTAAGAGTACAGTCAAATCAAGTAGTTTCTAGAGTGCACCACTTTAGAAAGACAGATTCAAAAGTTCAGTTCTCAGCTGTGCCCATGACCTGTACTGTGACCTGTGCCAAGTCACTTCATCTTCTCATGCTTCCTTTTCCATTCCAACCCTTCTGCATTTATCTCTACAGCTTGTGAGCTGGGCAGACGAGTTTCATTGTGTTTGTACAATGCATACTAAACTAGAGCTGTCAGCCTGATTTGTGCCTCTTGGCACTGCCAATGTTACCAGTTTTGGGGGATTTACTGAAGCCCTGCGTGTTTGGAGGCTGTCATGAAGTCTCCTTTCTTGGAATGTTGCACTGAATTAATTTTTCATTTAAAAGAAAAGTAGATTTTCAGGCAAGCTTGAAAATGGATTCACTAGAAATTCATACTTGAGAATATATGCAGAGGTGAGGTGGTGTTATTTTTAACATTTGGTGTTAGCAGAATGACAGTAACACAGAAGGGGCACAAATGACATAGCCCCAACAGCAAAAGCAGTGGAGTCAAAATGTTCTGTTGCAAAGGCACTAGACAAGCAAACATCTAATTACCATGTTTTAACAGTATGGAAAACCAGTTAATTTACCAGGAGTTACATAATATATCTGCATATTCTGCTTACAAAGGAGGATGCTGCCATTCAAAGGCTGTGGGGTTGTTAGTGGGGGTTTTTTACCCTTTTTATCAGGCCAGCCCCATGCTTCTCTGTACTCTGCTGCACATGATGCTGGCGGCCCAGCACTCCTCCCCTCCTCCAAACAGCACTGCTGAGCCAAAATCTGCCTGCTCCCTATGTGCTGTGCAGGGCAGCCCTCCAGGGAGTAAGAAAAGGGGCTGGCAAGGAGGAAATATAGACTTTCTATTTTATTGTTGTTGATTCCATGGCTGGCTTCTTATGCAGTGGCCTGCTAGCCTGCCGCTAAAATGGGGATAATGAGTCATTATTCTGCCAACAACAATCTGCATCTTTATTTAATTCTCTTCCTAGAACCCTGGTTGCCAGCAGGTGATGCAGATTGCCCAGGGTGGGTGGCGAGGAGCGACCTCCAAGCAGCTGGGGTCAGTACATTGTGCCAGCAAGGTGGCAGCACCCCAAAGCCACCTCACACGTGGACCTTTTGGAGAGGTTCCGGGGAGGGAATCACCACCCCGAGGGCTGAGCACAGTGCAATGCACTGGGGAGAGGTGGGAAGCCCAGGGGCAGGAGTCCAGTCCACAGCCAGATGCCTCCCATTGTTTTCATTTGCATGAATAAAATACAAAAGTGGGTTTCTGGAATTGCCCCTCCCAAGGTGAGAGGTGAAATTACTTGCCCTAGGGTCACCCCTGGAACCTGTGGCAAAGTCCAGCCTGCAGGCGGATTTGTGAAGGGAGAGAGATGAGACCTTCCTCAGATTTTATCCACCTGCATGTTACACCTTGAGACTGCAGAGGGAAAAAAAAAATTAACTGACAAATAATTTGATAAACTTAATCTTGAGATAAGCAATTCAATAAATTCAGTCTTGAGGCAAGCAAGTCAAATGGCTCACTTTGGTAGCTTTGTACTCAGATCCATCCTAACTTGGTAGTTCCTGAGTTTCGCATTTTATCTGACGCTGAGGGGGTGCCCAGTGCAAATCCATAGTGCCAGCCACAGCAGTGCTGTGCTCCACAAAGGGCACCTGCTCAGTCCCAGCACTGCTGTAACCTGGCATCAGCCCTCGCTGGCCTGGTGTGCTGAGTACAAACCATTACATGCAATAACAAGTAAAGCACTGCTTGAACCTTAGCACAAAGAAGCAAAAAGCCAAAACAATAAATGCATTTTCCACAAGGGCAGAGGCAGCAGCCTTTGAATAGGAATTGCTGGATCGGCTTATGATTCAGCTGGCTGCTCCCAGAGCACTTAAGCACATGCTCAGCTTGGGATGGCAACTGAGGCTCTGTTGGCTTTGCTGGATTCAAAGTGAAATGCACGCAGGGATGCCTTGTAAAGGTGTGGGACATGGGAGAGGCCTGAAGCAGCACTGGTAGGGCAGGGGGGATGTGGTGCCCACACAACCTCTCCCCAAGCCACGCGGTCACCCCAGCACAGGCAGCCCCTCCAGAGGAGGCCGAGTGTGCAGTGGCGGGCAGAGGGCAGCCCGTGCTGCTCCCGGGGCTCAGCATGGCGCGGGGTGACACGCACAGGGCTTGCGGGATGCGTTTCACCACTCGGGTCAAGCCCTGCTTCTTGCAGTGGGAGGAGGGAACCAGCCCAGGCGCCAAAATGTCTGTGACTCTGCTTAGATCATAGTTATAATGTTTTTCTGCATACAGATCTACGTAAATAGAAAGAAACCATTCATCTCAGCTGGGAGGACTGGCAGTCTTTGGAGTCACCCTGTCCACTGATATCCAGCCACCTTGTTTTTTGCCCACTCTTTGATTTCTGCCCTCCTCCCCCCACCAGCGCTGTTCCCAGGGCATCGTCTTCATGAAACAGCTCTTTGTTCATAGGTGCCTGAAGCCAATGCGCCTCTTTGAGTGGCTGCCTCATTTCACACCGACACCCTTAACTGCTGGTTTCATCTTCCTGGTAGCGATTGTCTCAGATGGAGTTTCAGTATCTTTCTCATCTGCGGCTTGAGAGTCCCATTTTCACCAGCCAAAAGCCAAAAGCCTTGCACTTGCCTGACCTCTGCAATTACCAGCAGGACTCTTGCTTCACAGCGCTGCAGCCTCTGGCCATGGGGAACCTTTGGAGCAGAAGCCATTTGGATAAGCCACAGGACACCGAGAAACAGCAAAGTTTGCTTAAAATGTCTGGTTCTCCCTGCAGTTTCTTTCAAATTCACTGCTGTGACCTCGCTTGCTGTGAAGTACAGTTTTGATTACAGTGTCATTTGAATGCTGCCTGTGATGGCAGAGTGCCTGTCCTGACCTCTGGAGGGTCTTCCTGTTTTCTACTTTTTTTGCTTCTTCATCAAAAAGGAAAGTTGCTAGCCACCCCAGGCTGCAAATCTGCTATGGGCCTTCATGTACAGAAGTGCAAAAGAGAGGATTAAACACAACCATTTGAGGATTTCTTTGTTTCAATGCATATTTGTGCAAGAACTTTATGTAAATCTCCTGGTGGTGGTGCTCGGGATATTCTCCTAGATGCACACTATCTTCGGTTTTCATTACACCATGAGCATACATCTGACTTCAGCCAGCAGATTTTAGTAGCTCTTTAGCAAATCCCAAACCTTTGCCAATACCTTCAGTGGTGTGAGGAGCCCTCAGCACGCACCTCTTCTTAGACGATGGAGAGCAAGGCATGGTAATACAACAGATTGTGTGGGAAAATGGCAAGCTCAGATAACTTCAGGCACACTGTGCATGATCTGTTGGGTTCTTCCCCTTAATGCTATTATCAAGAGTTCAGCAGCCACATCAACTTTGTCTTCAGTTTGAGTATTTTCCTGTTTTACTTTCTCTGCATCTTATCGAGTACAGACACTGTTCTTTGATAACTCCACAGATAACTGCTCTTTCTGGACTTTTATTTTCACTGTTCATGAAGCATCTTACATGAGTGGATCTCCACATACTTCAGGAAGCTCTGGAAGGGAATATCTGGAAGCAGATGGGGTCTCATTCAGCAGTACCTCGTGCTGCCCCTCATAATAACATAAAGCTTAAAGACCTGGAAAGCAATTCGAGGTGTAGGAAAGGCGAATCCAGATTCACAGAATTACAAATCCCACCTGCTTTTCATGATGAAGTTGTATGCTGGTGGGCACTGTGTCTCTAGAAAATAATTCTCACACAGAAGACACTGGACGTCTGTAGTAGTCCCAGAAGACAGCAGTCAGCTGTCCCAGCCCCCCGTGCCTTGTTTTAACAGTGAGCCTCACACACAGAGGCAGTGGAGACTTGGCCCCAGGTGGCTTGGGAAGATTACAGATTTTTTAGCACTTACTATTTTCACTGTTGCCATGGTGCCCAGGTGCCCGTCCCAGACAGGTGCCTCCAAAGCAGCTGAGCAGCATCCCTTCTTGTTTCTGAATAATCTCTCATGTCCATCATCCCAGTGCGGAAAAGGAAAACGTACTACAGACAGGACATGCCTCAATTCCTTTTTCTACCAGACAATATTTTTTCCAGTCTTTTTCATATTAAATGTCAGCTTCTCTGCTTTGGAACAGCTAGCTACAGGTATGTAAACCCAAAGATGTGATTTATTCACTTGCGACCCTCTCTCCCACCCATAGCCAAAGAAATTGGAGATGCTTTAACAACTGCTGCACGTGGCAACTCAGAACCAAGAAAATCACCTGGCACAGTTGCAAGCTGTTCACCGCACTGACAAACAGTTACCAACCACTTTCTTCTGCTCTACAAGCTTAATCATGTCACAGACACCGCTTGGAAACCACATCCTTCTGTTGCAGTATGACTCGTCGCCACCGCTTACGACACCGTTTCTGATTAAATGCATGAAAGCCGTGTTTTATCGCAGAGGGAAGTTGATGTGGATGTTCAGAGGACCCCAGTCTGCACAGAAGATGCTTTGCCCACCAGCTGCAGAGACTCGCTTCAGGCACCAGGATCCCCTTTGCCTTTAGCCAAATGCTACCCTTATCCAATAGTGGACTGCTTGGCACTCTTTCTCCAGCGCTTTTGGCTCACACATTACTTGCTCGATAGCATATCACTGCTACTTTACTCAAAGGAAATCTGACAATCCTGCCAGCGATGTAAGGGAAGAAATTCACTTCTCATAAACTGACTAGAAAGAGGCAAATTCTCTGCCTACCAGCAGGAAGGTGCCTATGAATAGCCACTGTGTAAACACAGATTGAATATTGCAGAATGACATCGAGTGTAGTTACTGCCAGCCATCTCTTCCTGAAATTCAATAGACATTGATATTTATACCCAGCCTTTGAGGTTTAGCATGCTTCAGCACAAATATACATTTATTAATACCACATAACACGGGGCCTTATTGACTCTTATTGAGTCTTATGCCACTCATACACAGACATTTTTTCCTGGACTGTCATGCTTGAAATAATTTAAGCCAAGAGTGAATGATCTTTCAACAGAGTAAATAATATATTTAAGGCCACATTCGGCATTATTTTCCTTACTTCCTTTCACCAAAGTGATATTTATGGAGGGGGCTGCATTCTGCTCAGCAGTAGATTAATGCTAATGATATATGACTCTAGTGGTTATAGCAGAGTTGATCTGAACATACATTGACAAAACATTGAATGTTGGGAATCTGGCCCAACATTCTCTGAATAGGAGTACTAGGACTGGAGTTATGCCAGCAAAGAATTTGGTCCATACTCTTTCTGAAACAAGGGAGACAAATAATGCAAAAAAGGAAGCTGCTCTGAAGTCTGTTTACAAGAAAATCCATGTTCTCCAGTGATTTAGAGTCCAGCTAGAGGAAGGTTAAGTTCAAGAGCAATACAACCTGACTAAAATAAGTTATTTCTCCCTGTAAAATGACCTTTTAATAGAAATAAGGACAAATAAAATTCTTAAGACATGACCTTGTTGTGGAAATACAATACTTTTATGTTTTCCATCTCAGACCCTGTGCTGTACAAAGACATCACTTCACCTATAAAGCAATCTCTGCTTCTACTTTCCAGTATTCTCATGAATCTTCATCAATATAAATGCTTCAGTGACCATAGCAAATAGTCCAGTCTGTGTGCCTGAGGTTCAGTTATCCCAGACAGATCCGGAAGCAGATCTAGCAGAGCAAGATGCAATGACCCATGTTATTATTCTTTTATTTGTCCAAACAGGAGTTGGGTTCTGCCATTTCCAGCCATTCCAGCACTGAAACAGTGACTGCTAGGGTTTCACCAGCAGGGCAAGGTGCATTGATTACACTCTTTTTCCCTTACAGATTGACCCTCCCTTTCCCCTCTCCTGACATTACAAATAGAGCTCATGTCTACTGCAACACTGGGCTGAAATAGGTCAGGGAGTCTTCAAAGAAAAATCTACATGCAGGAGTCATGAATTTCCATCCAGTGGCAAGCAACCAGCAGGCTAGAGGAGGCAGAAGCAGAAAGGAGTTGGCTGATGTTGGTCCAGGGAAACTGCTGCTCCTTTTCTCTTGCCCTGCAGTGCCAGATGGCCGGTCCCATCCTGCTTGCTGCATTTTGGTGTATCACAGCAGGCACTGCCTAGCTGTGCAGGAGGGAGGGAGGCAGAAGTGCCAAGGTTAACAGGTTGTGAGGCTCTGCACAGGCAAATTGTGCTGCTGATTTAGTCAGCCAGCTCCCCTGCAGGGGTCTTTCTTTAAGGCTGAATCTCAACACCACTCCTGTCCAAGAACGTCCCCAGCATCCAGACAGAGATGAATGAAAGAAGAAAACACACCATGCAAACAAGCCTTCAGCACTTAGCTGATTTTGCTTGGGAAGATTCCATGTGCTAACTGCCTCCACTCACACGCCTAATTCCTTCTAAGTGTGGTACGTTCTGAGAAAATCGCACTTGCACTGACACTCTGGTTTTTCAGGGTGTAACCATTGGAAAAATAATGAAATAGGGTAAAAATATTTTTTAAATAAAAATAAGCTAAGTCCATAACAGACACGTATCTTTCAGCACTACAGCTCTTCTTTGTCTAAAAACAAGGAATAAAACTCTGCCATAATTTAGCCTGACCTTCCAACATATTTATGTTCACATCTCATGGGTTTCAATGAGAAATGGAGCTAAACTATGTGCCACATCCCAAAAGCTGCTAAGTTTTGTATTTATATTTTGTATTTGAAAATAATGAAAGCCATATCTTTGGCAGTGAATACAGGAAGCTAATTTCCCTTATCAGGTCCATCCTCAACGTGGCATCATGCTGTACCAAGTGTTTCATTTGCAAAATACAAACAGACAAGTTCTGCTGCTTGAGAAACATTACCATTTTTCAGTCAGACAAAGACATTTGTGTGCTTTGCATCTGCCAGGCACAAAACTGAGCCAAAGCAGTGAGAGGAAACAGGCAGCAAACCCCCAGGTTCCAGTTCTCTTCCCCAGCCAGCTGCCTCCTGCTTGCCCTCTTCTGGCTCCTGGGCTTTTGAACTCTTGGCTTCACGGTATCCTGGCTGCAAAAGGAAAGCTCGAAGTGTATTAGTGTGTAGGCTGACCTACACAGCTGAGGTTAGGCTGTGCTCTTCAGCGATACGCATTGTAGCCGGGAGCCAAGGCAGGAACTCCCACTTCCCACCCAAAGGCCAGCAGCATTTCTGTCTTCTTGAGGGAATCTTGCCACTGGTCCACAGTGCCAGAGGACACTTACATCTTGCAGAGATGTCACAACTGCATCTTTGATGCCGGCATACATATTTAAGAGAGGGACAAAACCTCGGGCACATCCCTACCAGGGCTGGAATTGGTGCCTTTCCTTGTGGCTGTGCAGCCAGTGATGAGACCCGGATCTGTTCCTGCTCTGCATGTGTGACCCCAGGCATCCCTGTCTGCCCCATGAACTCCACCTCCAGTCCTGGAGGGGGGAGCACTTTCTGTCCCCACAAGTGGTCCTGTTGCTGTTATTAAATCTGCTCTGTAGGACTACCATCAATATTAATAGGAATACATTACAAGTGATTACTTGCAATTCTCCTTTTGCAGGGAGTTAGACCAGGCTGCCTTTGTCCTGATTTTCAGATACCTTTTTTTTCTTCATTTAATACATTTCCTTTCTGTATCGCTCCCAAAAATTGTACAAGCTGAAACATTTCCAACTTCAACTTGAAGCATAAAGTATTTTTTTTCCAGATGATCCCTATTTATGGGCTTGCAGCACTGGCCAGTGTGGTCTCAGAAGGCTGAATTGAAGTAAACAACATGTTGAAATATATTTAGTGAATT
The DNA here is from genome assembly GCA_013400675.1 of Oxylabes madagascariensis. Lineage (NCBI taxonomy): Eukaryota > Metazoa > Chordata > Aves > Passeriformes > Timaliidae > Oxylabes > Oxylabes madagascariensis. Next base: position 4,777 of record VYZR01119081.1, on the reverse strand, counting down.
ATCATGCAAACCACAGAAGAACATGAAGAGAGAGAGAGAAGAGGTTTCTTGGTTGGGTAGTGATTTAATGTTTTCTGTCCAAGTAATCAGATATTAAAAAGACCTATTAGGTCACTGAGCTCAGCTTTCCTGGGGCAGGTCATAATTGTTTCTCATGATAAACATAATTTCAAGTGCTTTATCTAGTTAGGGTTTAAACCCTGCAAATGAAAAGGCATGTACCCCCATCCTCAAGGAAGTAGTCCACAAACTGTCACATCTCCCTGTCTCACACAATTATCTGAACACCCATTTGGCAGATTAGGATGTGTAATAGTAAGGATGGGAAGTCATTTTATAGTGTCAGAGTGTGTGTAACATCACCCAGGGCACAAACTTTATCTGTTGCTCCTCCTCCTAAAACATAATACAAACTCTGTGCAAATGACATTAGAACAGCGTAACAAAAATTATGATAATGAAGGCAGGACTGTCACTCACTTGACATAATGTCAATGGGCTGGATTTTTGGCCTGAAGAAACTACATCTATTTGCCTGTGTATACATGTTCAGTATGGCTTTATTGAATGACTCACAGAGTCATGAAATGTAAGACATGTGACATGTGCCAATCAGCTCATTTAATCATAGCACTTTGCTGTGGCAGTCAGGGAGCTGGGTGAGGCTCCAGAGCTGGGTGGTCAGGTATGCTCTTTCTTCCTGCTTCTGGGCAAAACTTGAGGATCTTTGAATTTCATATGGGATTTCTAGTCTTGCAGCAATCCAGTCAGAGCTATTGCATGGCAGCTGCCCCCTCCCGTCCTCTTTCTCCAAGCTGCTGGATGTCTGTGAATAACAAACGTTCCCACTGCATAACGAGTTCAATTTTACAGCACTTGATCTTGTCAATCTAGCCTTTTCAGGAAGCATCAAGCTGTTCAATAATGTATGAACAACAAAAGCACTGCACACTTGTAGAGTAGGTGCATAATTTAGGGAAGGATCATGTAGATTTTGTGAACATCCCATAGCACCTGGACAGCACATTGCCACCAGGCTGACTGTTCTGGGACACACAATATGATCATTCCAGTCAATTTACAGATCATCCTATTGCTCCTGAGAAAAGTTGTTGCTCTGTGCTCCCTTACAGAATGGTCGCACAGCAGATAGTTGTTGGGTGTGGTGCTGTCTGGGAGACAGCGGAGATGCATTTTGTCCAAATTCCAGGTGGAAAAACTGCAGCCTCATCAGGGGTTCAAAGCTGGTATCACACTGCTAAAACACAGCATGAGTATATGCTCTGGGGGATGAAGGCAGCTCAGCGTTTGGATGCGTCTGTGTCTCTCAGCCAATCTGTTTGAACAGTGTTAACTTGAAGGCTGCATAAGGCATTAGGAGAAATTTGACCTTCTAAGCAAAGGCCATCACATCTCAGCCACTCCTATGGCAAGGGCGCCTGGCTGCAATGTGTCTGCTAAAAATGCATCTGGTGATTTCAGGAGGCAGAGTAATCGTTACTTCCTTTGGAAGTTTGTTCCTGCCTTGTTGTTTCATCATAGTGTTTGTTTTTTAAACTTTGCAAAAGTTATGATCATTGATGATAAAAATCTGTTTAAACCAGTAACCACTTATACAAATCAATCCCAGCAGGTCAGTAATCTCTGTGAAAGGATGTGATGGTCTCAAGCCAGTATGCTCCATATCATCAAGATTAAAAAAAATCACCTTACCCATACACAGCAATAGTTCACAGCCTGTCTAGGTGACCTCAGCAGAGACAACTGATTGGGTTTACAGAACTGATAATCTTTGTAAAATTTCCAGGCAGGTCAAGATGCCATGCTACTTGTAACTCAAGTACCTCTTAATTTCAGCATTCTGCTTTCCTTTATGACTCAGTAGCTGGGCAAAAACTGAAGGAAATCCACAGCAGTGGATGGCAAGCAAGGTACAGTTGAATCATAAAAACTACCAGACAGTTGTGAAGGGACCACTGGATATTTTTACATACTTTGTTTGAGCAATAAGCTTACAAGGAGAACTTTCAAGAATGTGGATATGTTCACCAAGAAACCAGCTTGTACAAAGACAGGCTTTTATTCTGGAGAATTTATGCATATGTTTAACTCAAAATGGAATAATCCAAGAGCTCAAAATCAGGCCCACATGCACAAGCCTTCGCAGGCAGCAGGACTTTGCAGATGCTGTAAACAGAGCACAAAAATGGCATTTTACAGGAGCATTGTCACAGAGCCCAGCAGTTCATTTCCAAATACGACATCTAGAAAGAGTTCAGGTGTTTTGAAAATTGTCATATTGTCTCTAGTCTATACGCTGATTTTCTAAGACTGATACTGGGTAAGCACTGGCCCTGTTAAGTACCTGTCTGATCTCTATTAGCACTAAAACTCTTTACTAAAAAATATTGCAGAGGGGAAAAATGAACTCCAGAAAAAATATCCAATAGAATTTTTGTTGAGGGCAAAAAAGGGTTTTAGGCAACTTCTATTTGCTGTATTGTTTCCAAAAACAATGAAACACTTTCAAAGTTTATGTTTCTCTTGACATTTCTCAGATACCAAAGTACTGAAAGGCAAGACTGGGAGACACAAAGGTACTTAAGTGCTTCTTGTTTAATTAAGGGTTAGTCAACCAAACACTTAAGCATCTAGGCATGCATGTCCTGCTTTCTTTCACAAGACATTCGTGGCAGAACAGAGACTAGATACCAAATTTCTTGAATTTTAAACTGCCTTACAAGTCAGCCTAACTTTCACACTTGGCTAATGGAAAATTTTCCTGGGTTTAATGGACTACGCTGAAGATCTGAAGTTGTCACTCAAGGCAGAAATAATTTCAGCAGGGGAATGGGACCCAATCAGGCTTCTAAGAATGTTTAGTCACGTGTACCTGCCACTGTGGGTATAAAATAAATGAATGGATGCTATTACTGAAATCTGAGTATTTGCAAATGTTCCGATCTTAAATATTAGGAGTAACTCAGCAAAATTCTTTCCCTTACCTGTTTTTCAAACTTATCTGCTACCATCCTTGCCAATGGGTTTGAGTTTTGAACCAGACACTTTAACAGCAAATTACTCAAAGTGATCTTACTTGAGCCGAAGAGTAAACTCCCCTTTGCTTGTGGTTCAATAACATTGATTCTCCACTGTTTCTTTTAAAAATTTCTATTTTAGATTACATTATCATGGAGTTCAGCAAGAAATAAAAGGCTGTTTACATCATTCATATAGTTTACTTAAATCTTAGCATTACATTCAGATTACAGGATGAAAACCAACCTGTTTGGCTACCCTTTTCCTCTGGTTCAACAGCACCATGCTGCAGTGTGTGGGATTCAGACATGGCATAGCAAGTACCTGCACTAAGGCAAAGTGTTTTCTCATGTTGGGATGCCATTTCTAGCACAGTTTAGGGGAAAAAAAACCAACCCCCTTCCACGTGTTCCTCCTCTCCAAGCATTTTGTATGGCTGCCTGTGACTGTAACATTTGGATGCATTCCCAACAGTGGAGTCCACAGAGTGTCCGTCTGCTGAAGGCTGCTCTGCCTGAGGAAAAGACCACTTTTCAAATGGGTAGAAGGGAAAGGATGAAGGAGAATGTTTCTGTGGATGTGGTTTTACTTATGGTGGCAAAGTCTGATCTGAGAAACTTTTCAGTAGCTCTCAAAGACGGATCTAGGTTCAATCAGTCTCCTTTAAGATATGTAAATTACTAATTGCATTGTGCCCTTTTTAGTCAGCCAGTTGACTAAATTATACAACGCTTCATTTTGCAAAAATAGAAAGTATTCCCAGGCAAAGCAAATCACAGTTCTCAAGCAGCTGATTTAAAATTCTTTCTCTGAGAGAAACCTTGAAAACAATCTAACATCCCAAATCTGCATAGAAATTTTGTAGAGTAATAGCATTCTGTTTCCATAAAAAAAAATTAAAATCCTTCTATACCATCATCTTTCAAAATAGGAGTTATATAACGCTCGACATTTAATGAACTTTTATTGACGTCGGTGGAACTACTTATGCCGAAGCTCCTCTGTGCGCACTTAAAAGCTGAAGAGCACACAGGCAAGGGAAAATGCAGAGATGCCGCGCTGCAAAAAAAAGAGGTCCATACCCCAGCTCTCCGAGGCTGCAGATAATAGATTTGCCTCTGTCCTAATTATACACTCCATCTCCGTGCATTAGCATGGAGCCTAGAAAACCTGACTCATCATCCCTAACAATCCCGGCGACCTGAGGCAAACACACACACACACACACACACACACACAGACACTCTCGCATGCGTGCTCCCAACTTCCCCCAGAGCAAACACCTCATCCTGCTCCGCCTGGCAGCAGCGCAGTCGTGTCCCTGCATGCGCAGCCCGCCGCTCCGGCAGGGCCAGCAGCTCGCCCCCCGCCCCGGGAACCGGGGTATCGCCAGAGGAGGAGGATGGCCACGGCCGGGGACTGGCTCTGGCCCCGGGGTCGGCAGGCAGGGGGGTGGGGAGCTGAGCCCAGCACCTCATCACACGGTGCCCCAAACTGGGACCCTCGGGGACGTCCATGGGGGAGCGGGAGCGGGAGCGGGACGGGCCCGGGGGAGCCGCGGCCACCGGGACCCCGGCCCTGGGGGCGTGGCCTCTGCGCCTGCTTTGCATGGCGCCCATCCTATTGGCCAGCGGAAGGCACGCGCCGAGGCGCCGGCCCCGCCCCCTTGCCCAAGGCTGCCCGGAGACGCCGCCGGTCACGCCCCTCCGCGGCACGGCCCCGCCCCTCGCCCCGCCCC
>VYZR01119073.1:41131-76998 GCA_013400675.1 Oxylabes madagascariensis | reverse complement strand
TCCCATGAGAGCTCCTCATTTCCAAAGGGAACGATGACGAATGAGCACTCAGAAAGGGGAGCCAAAGTCCAAGAGGGGCCCTACAGAAGGAGCTCTGTGCTTAAGTAATTGCAGAACTGACAATACAATAGGAAACATGAACAGAGGGAACAACTAGCCTTGTTAGGAATAGGTAATAAGTAATTTACTGATTATTTTCCAAAATTGAGAGATTATTGATGTGACAGTAGCCACCACATATCAGCCAAAAATACTTTTATTCTTTACTCCTGAAATGAGAAGAAGAGCTAAGATTTTGTTTCCAGTTTTCCATTAAACTAAAATTCCCAAGAGAATACAAAAACCCTTCTTTTTCTTTCCTACATGTGTTGGAAAGTGGTTACCTTGACTGTGAGGTTTGCTGGCTTTCAAATGAATTCCATAGTGAACCACAGTATTTGTGTGTGTGACAGGGTCAAGAGCAATAAAAGATAATTATAGTCATACACTGGTTAGTCATATTAGTTCACTATCTTAAACATTTCTAAAGAGTGTTTTCATGAGGGTATTTAATTGATGCTTTATGCAGTGTTGATAAGTTCTGGTAGTCTACTAACGTGTTTGTGCTCACTACACAGTATATTTTTCATATTGTATTCCAAGCAACAAAGATAAAAAATTTAGAGCAGTTTATCAAGCACATGGCTAAGTACTGATATCTTCTTCTACAGCAGCTCTGCAGGACAAATGCTTTGTATAAAAAATATAGACAAGTATTATAATAAAACTTGAAAATCATTTTTAGACTATTTTGAACTATACAATCTGCAAAATAAAAACTCAGAAAAAGAATTGTAAAAACTGCAGGTGAGGAAGAAAAAAAACATTTCTCATGACACAGACCATAATCCCATCTCAAGTTTATCCTGCAGAATACCTCTGTACAGCATCCACACAATGATGAGGCCATTTTGATCGCTGGTAGTCAATTTTTGATACTGTTCATTCCATGTCACCACTTGCACAAAACCTAGGAAGTGATAAAAAGCTTTTTATTGGCATTATTTAGGTAGTTAATAAAAAATACACCATCCAACTTAATCAACCGGCAGCTTTTCAGAAATTTTCATTGCTGATTTAGTGGTAGGCTTCTTTCTGTGTCACTTATTTCCTCTTTCAAAATTCTGCTCAAGAGCTCCTTTTGCTTCTTTATTCACCCACTGAAGTAACATCCTCTCTAAATCCTGCTCAGTGTTGATTCCATACACAAAACCCAAATTATGGTTTTGCAGTTTCTGACCACCTCTGACACTCTGGGACACTGACAAAACTTTACTGTTGTAGGAAGTTTGGGGGTTTTGTTCCTCTTAGTAGTCTGGTCCTCACTATTGCTGCACTTTAAAAACATAATCTGCCTGACAATTACCCAAAAGAGCACTCTACACACAAACCCTTCAGACCCTCAAGCTTTACACGGGATCCCACTCATAAATATTAGAAAAATCTTTGAACTTTTATCAGTTCCATACTGTAGATCAACTTGTATCACACTTTTTCCTGCCCTTGCTGCTAGGTACCCATTTTTTCTGTATCCTTTCCATTTTTACTGTTTCAGTCATGAACTTTACCAACAGATGCAATCAAAGATATTCTGAATGTCAGGGATTTTTAAGGTAATAATAATCTATTTCAGAATTGAAGACATCCGTTCAAAGTATCCACTAAATCAATTCCTCACAATTAATTTGTTCCAATCCTATTTAATTAAGCCCTTAAAATAACCTGACTCTTGGCAGATTTCAACTGCAAGTCCTCATAAAGTCCTCCATTTCTTCAAATAATGCAAGGATTTTAGCATCTTCTTCATATCCCATTGTCCATGAGTGATGACAATATTTCTCCTGTGAGAATTTAAGTCCTCCCTAATTTTGCTGCATTCAACTTTTACTTTCACACATTATCCTTCTCCAGCTTGCTTTCTAACCTCTCTAAACTTTGTCTGCACATTGCAATCTATGCATATACACATTCTGTAATTTTATCAATAAAAGGAAAAGTTGTGTTTAACACAGAAATCAGGTTTACTGAACCAATTTCACTTCTTCAAAAGAAAATGGAAAGCTACTGTAACACATAAGCAAATCTCACAGACATTATTAAAAGGAAAACCCAAACATCCTCATCCAATATAACATGGTAAAAATACACAGCCAAGCTGTTACATACCCTGCTGAATACGCACAACTTTTATTTCGGATTTACAATACAAAGTTATACCAAAATTACTCTTATCAGTTTCACAAAATTTTGTACTTCTATTCTAACTAAAATTAGACCAAAAGCCCGAATACACTTACCACTATGACCTTCAAGAGTTTGAGTCACAGAAATGTTGTTAGACGCTGCTAGTCCCTTTATCTTTGCTTCATCTAAAAAACAACAAAATTCACCATGAAAATAAACCTAACAAAGCATACATGTTATCATGTTTCTATCAATACTGAAGCTCTAATCACTATTTACAAAGATAAACTGAACCACTTAAAAGGAAGTACATAGTAACTGCAGGATGAAATTTCCACTCCTCAGTTCCACGTGTTTGCTATTCACATCTGTCATCCAAATTGATATGTGCCCAAGGTCTAGCAGTTTTTCAGGAAAAAAAAAGCCAACAAAATAAGCAAAACAAAAAACAAAACAAAACAAAAAACCAAACAAACAAAACAAAAACAACAACAAAAAAATCCCACAACAACAGCTATGGTTATCACATTTTGTTACATTTCGAAAAAAAAAGTTTAACAATTTTTAAAAACGCATTTTACTTTTCCTGGAACATATTTATTTAAAAGAAAATACACAGCTTTCTCACTAAATAATTAAGATGGTAGAAAACATTCAAACAAAATCAAGAAATAACAAAGTAAGTTCCAAAATAAAGAGGAAGCCTACACAAAAAGAATTATATGCCCTGAAAAAAAAAGAAAGCAGCACTGAAGAAAACTTCAGTAGATATAATGGGCAGACCAATTACTTGTGTGCAAAATAAGACCAGCTGGAGAAAAACTGTATTCATAAGACAGTGATGAAAAAATTTTGATGCTAGAAGAAACACATAACTAGCTATGAACAGATTTAAAACATATGGAATATTGTCAAGTAACTAGGGGAAGTAGTTATGCTTTCTTAAGTGTGGTGGGGTTTGTTCTTAAAATAAAATTTAAAGAAAACCCACAACCTCCTCCCCCCACAAAACCCAACACTCGCCCCCTCATTTACCTGTTTGTGTTTCTAATTTTAGAACTTTCAGTAATCCATCCTCTCCACCACAGGCTATGAAACCTTGGCTCTTATTCCAGGAAATACATTTTAATCTAATATTACCCGGAATTGCAATCTGAAAAAGAAGTATTTTGTGTCTCTACACAGTTGCAATAACCACGTTTTATTTTACATAGTCTATTTGAACACCTCAGAGACACCTACAACAGCGCAAGAGACAATTTTTTTTCTATTAACAGATCTGTACGCGCAAAAAAACAGAGAAGACAGAACTATAACCACTAGTGAAACTGACATCCTCAAGCAATTGAACACATGCAGTAAATAATAATAACAAGACGCCTTCAAAGGTGTGCTGAGCAACTGTGATAAATAATTGGAATAATTCGTGTTAACTATAGAAAATAATGCTATAGAAAGAATTGTAACAGTAGCATATAAAAGAACTAACAAGAGGTAAGAGGGGGGGGGAATGCCAAACTTCCCGAGAATCCTTTGCAAATACATAAAAATTAACCAATAGTAAAAGCTCTAGCCAACAGCAACTGCTCCATACAGATGCAAATAAGACAACCATCTCCTAGTGATGAGGATCTTTCTATGAATCTGAAAAGGAGGGACACCTAGATTCTCATCACTGGAGTATGACCACCAGATGCTAAAGATTCACCTTAAGCTCCATCTCATGGATATTCATAGCCGTAAACTAGTTTTGGAAACACGGAGCCCTTAGACAGAAAAAGACACTTGGACCCCATCATCCCGAGAGATGATCGACTTCTTCTTCAAAATCAACATAAGACTGTTCCAAGCATTTATGTGATCCCTGTAGCTATGAATCTGTATAAGGAAACCACTTAAAATTAAAAACCTATTGTATTATCTTCTTGCTTGTAACAGTATAAAGCTGTACCTAAAACTTCTTATTTCGGTGGACTGTCGGGGCCTGAGCCTTATGCTGGTCTCTGGTAGGACACCCCTCATCGATCCCCGGGCTCGGTGTTGTTTAAATTTATTATTGTGGCTGATTAAATTTTTTTAAATAATTTTGATAATAACTTATTATTATTAAAAATTAGCTATTTCATTTATAACAGCAACTAAACAGGCGACAGGCGTCACACAGTGCACAGGACTGGAAAAGCCGCGTCCAAAGCCTATCGGGGGAAAAACTGCGGAGCTGCCGGAGCAACGGGAGAGCAAAGCAGCCCCACGGCAGGCCGAGGGAACTGGGACAGGGCAGGGCAGGCTCCGGGAGCGCCGCACCACCTCCGGCCGCCTCCACGGGAGGGACCCGAGGCTGCCCTCAGCCCCCGCGGGCTCCGCGCTCCCCATCCCTGCAGCTCCCCAGGGCAGCTCCCCGTGCCCGAGAGCAGCCCGCCCTCCGCCGCCCCGCGCGTCCCCGGCAGCACCTTCTTGCACAGGTAGATGAACATCCCTGCGGAGCGGAGCGGAGCGGAGCGCGACCCCGCTCTGTCCCGAGCAGCCCGGGCCGGCCCTCACGGCAGCGCGGCCCCGCGTCCCCCTGGCAACCGCCGGGAAATGGCGCCGCTTCCGGGGGAGCGGCCGCCGCCATTACCGCCCTGCCCGCCCCGGGGCTGGGCCGTGAGGGAAGGTCCCGGGCAGGCGGCTGGGGGCTCCCCGCCCGGCAATGGGAGCGCTCCGCTTGGTTAGGAAGCACTGCCAGCTCGTTAATAAAGGTCGCTCTGCCTTTACGCGAAGAAAAATCCCAAAGTTTGTGATTCCCCAGGTTGTCTGCGCACGGTGTTAGTGGTGTAACTCAGCACAGAATCAAAGAATGGTTTGGGTTGGAAAGGGCTTTAAAGACCATCTAAATTCCATCCCCCTGCCATGGGCAGGGACACCTTCCTCTGGACCAGGCTGCTCAAAGCCCCGTTCAGCCTGGCCTTGAACACTTCCAGGGATGGGGCATCCACAGCTTCTCTGTGCCAGGGCCTCAACACCCCCACAGTAACAAATGTCTTCCTAATATATAACCTAAATGTTATAAATGAAACAGCCAATTTTTAATAATAATGATTTATTATGCAAATTAATAAAAATAGTCAATGAGCCACAATAATAAATTTGGACATCACCGAGCCCGGGGATCGATGTGGGGTGGCTTCCCAGAGACCAGCTNTTAAAGACCATCTAAGTCCCATCCCCCTGCCATGGGCAGGGACACCTTCCTCTGGACCAGGCTGCTCAAAGCCCTGTTCAGCCTGGCCTTGAACACTTTCAGGGATGGGACATCCACAGCTTCTCTGTGCCAGAGCCTCACCACCCCCACAGTAACAAATTTCTTCCTAATGTATAACCTAAACCTGCCCTCTTTCAGCTTAAAGGCATTTCTAATCAAAAACGAAGGAGACTTAATCCATGAAACAGAGAGCAACTAACAAGCTCTCAGTGATGTTGAGGTATTAGAAAGATATATTCGTTGTCAGTAAAACTGTCATGTTAAAATTTATGGCTGGACAAGTTTTGATGATCTCAGACCTAGGGGGAGGTTAATAAAGCTTGGGAAGAAGGATGTCACACTGATAATGGACACAAAGAATGCAGAATTTATGGGCCACAAGGCCCACATTTGGCAGAACTCCCAAGGTAAGAGAGGAATGAATAAAGTCAACTCAGGAACCATGTGGAAATCAGCTCTGACTGGATAAAGGGTAATTCCAGCAGAGGCAGGTTGCGACCACCGGACCCAAGAAACCCTCCAACCCAAAAGAAAAGAAAGACTGAGCATGTGAACTAATTAGCATGAGAAGCAAGAGAATCATTAATCAACAGAAGGTAGAATAATTAGTAACAAAATTATGTAACTTGTACCACTATGTAACTCCAGCACCCACTGGCCTTTTGGTCGGGGACTCTGCAAATATCTCCCTATCCAGGAGCAGATAAAAGACTCAAAGATGCAACATACAAAAAGAAACTATATAAAATAAGAAGATGGCCTGAGATAATATTGTGGAATTGGTATTGTGTAGTAGAATTTTGGAAAACTCATACATCTTTGACAGTGACAAGTGGAGTATATGAAGTCATGGTTAAAAAAACATTCTTTTTTGGGTATTAATGTGGAATGGGGCAATCCATTAAACTTTCTGCTTGTTCTCCATTAGGATGTATTTTGAATCACTGGGACAAGTTTGGTGGAGAACTTCTTGAAAAGTGAAAGTTAAAGGAATACTGTGCTCAATGGTGGCCAAAATATAAATTGAATGGTGGTGGAAAGTGGCCAGAAATGGGAACATTGAATTATAATAACATGCTACAACTGTTGTTTTGCAGAAGATTGGATAAGTGGGATGAAATCTTGTACATGGATTTATTTTTCTCATTGAGAAATGGTCATAAAACAAGAAAGAAATGCAGGTTATTGGTGTCTGACTCAAATGTGTTAGTGATGATGGAAGAGAAAATGAAATTGTCTTGTTGCTGTTCTTCTTGTAGTATAGGGAAAAGGTGTCTGAAAGTGAATAGTGAGGAAGAGGGTGTGCAGTTGTTGGTTTCTCTGGGAAAGAATCGGGATAGTGATAATTGGGACCAGGAAAGTACTCATGGTCAGACTGAAGGAAGTGATGCATTTAGTCCAATTGCAGGTAGAATTTGGGCACACCAAAACCCTGTATATGTACAAGATCCTTTTTGGAACCAACCACTGATTTGATACTTCGGAAGTAGTCTGCCAGGTTGTACTGAGAAATCCAGAAAAGTTTTAAATTCTGCATTGTACATCACATAATGTGAATCTCACAGGAAAAACTGACCAGATGATGTGGTAGGAGAAAAAGCTTTAACAGATTATGTCTTGTCTTTTAATAAAATCCTGAGATTATTACACAGGTACTTGCTTTTTAGAACAACAGTCCCAAACAAGTCATCAATATATTCTTTCAAGTGGGGAGTTTAAATCTACCCGAAAACCTGGAAAGATACTCCACTAGTTGAGAAGTGGAAAGGACCCTGTCAGGTACTGCCAACCACACACAGAGCCATGGAATTGAAAGGACTGGACTTATGAATTCATTACACACAGACCAAAAGTGTTCCTCCAATTTTGTGGTGGTCTTAACAGAAGGACCCTCAAAGTTGAAACTGACTCAGGACTCATGAACTGCACACGGGCAAAAATAGAATCTGTACTGCAATTTTATTGTATTCAGGGAGAAATTTTACTATATTTTTGTGTTTTACTAAGTTTAAAAAGTTTTTATAAGCAATGCACTTGATTTTTGAAACACTACTGAGCACCCAGGCTTGGGTGCACAACTCTGAAATAAACAATCAAGTCTCTTTTAAGTGTGTAATTATTGGCTTGTAGCATACCAGATAATAAATCAAAATTTTCTGAACAACAATATGTCCTATTTTAAACAAATCATTTATATCATCTTGGAATTTTACGTGGTACTCACAAAGTGAGGCAGGTAATTGCTCAGAGGAATTGAATGTAAATATTATCATTTGTAATAGAAAATGAAGTTATGAATTCTAGTGCATGAATCAAAGCCTGCCCAACTGACAGCTTACAAGATACATCTGGCCTCCAGGATTGTTTTCCACTATCTTATAAAATTTTACATCTCATCTGACAACTGGCCTTAGTGTAAATAGGACTGATGTCATCCCCTCCCAATTGCCAAGAAGTTGTAAAGTCTTGCATTAGATTTACAACTTGTTTATCCTTACCAATTACAGAGGCCAAGGCATACTTCTGGCCCTATAAATGCCTGTATAATACCCTTGCCTAAGCAGAGGACATGAAAGTAAGCAAAGTAAAGTGCTGGATATAAAACTCCATGACTTGAAGAAATAAAAAAAAAAATATGCATGCACAGCACTTTGAGAAAGCAAGTGTAGCATAGCCAGGACGTCCCACGCTAACTTTAATTGTAACACAGCAAATTAATATCAGTACAGGGACACATCACAAAATACCAAGCACAGCCAAATCCAGCATTCTTGGAGGGTTTATAGTCTCATTTTTAGCCCTTGCAGCTGAAGCTGTGTCCCATGTTCACTTGTGCTCTTTAGTGTTTTATTCCAGCTGAACATTACTGTGTAGGCATACCTGAAGTCACACTGCCACGTGCAGTGAAGTGAACATAACTGAACGTGCCTGAATGTGGTATGTGCAGGGTGTGAAACAAGTACAGATGTTGTTTAATATGTCCTTGGCAAACCAGTTAACAGCTACAATATTTTGTGTAATTATATTGCAAGGGTCTACAAAATGTGTGGGATTTTTCTATGTAAAAAAACCCATTGTTTCGACTCCTAATTTAAATGCAATTTCTAAAGTATTTGGATGATTATAAATGCCAAGTATATAAAATTAATTGATTGTTTTAATGACTATTTTTTTTTAATTGTTAGCTTGTGTGTTTTATCCTAAGAACCTGATTGACACAAGTAAAGTGTCAGTAAAGTCTGTGTAATGACAACAGGAACGACTGACTAATAACATAAATAAATCTTGCAGGATAAAAATATTAAATTGGAGGATGTCTTTCATTCTTCTACATTTTATACATTATTAATACTTGAAATTACTGTTCAATATTTTATCTAGATTTACAGTGATGTCTAGGTTTTAAAATCAAATACTTCTTTTTCCAAACATGACTTAGGGCAGTATTCTGTTTATTTCTTCCACTTACGTCTCCTTTATCTTTGAAGTTTTGTTTCCTTGGATTTTTAAACTCTTTATTTCATAACACACACACAAAATAACTTTCAACATCAATGTGCATATCATATTGTATTTTATTAAAATAAGTTACAAGATCCCAACTTACTTTCCCATTTAATTGAAAGAAGACATAGGCACAATTTTCATTCTGCATTGCCATTTCAAAGTTTTATATAATGTAATTTTTATATTTTTTTCTGCATTTACTTTGAACTAAGTGAATAAAATATGCAGTTACTACAGAAAAGCAGTATCTGCAGTACAAACTGAAGCACAGCTGGTGTGAGTAGCTTCATGGCTATAAAGTGACTGTACATGAAGATCCTCAGGGTCACTGTATTTTCAAGACTCTTGTCTTCCTGAAGTCTTCTTAACGTTTGTGGATAATAATAAAACAACTGCTGTTTTGTAAGCTGTGCAATGAAATAAAGCTTCCTGACAACAATGAAAAGGCTTGATTCTGAAAAATTATTTTAAAATCAAGCAAAATGATAGCTCAGACAATCTGCTGTCTGTCTTGATATGCCTGCAGCTTCTCAGACACTTCCTCTAGTGGTCAGGTGTTAAGGGCAAAAAAATAGATGGCTATCAGGTTTATTTACAGTCTTTCTCATTGCTGCATTTTCAAAAAACAGTCTGTTTTTTAGATGAGGTCAATACATGCCTGAAACAGAGATTTCCAAACATATTAGAGCTCTGTCAAGCTCTGGCCTCTCCCCATATAATCTCAACAACCCTAATTTCTTAGAAAGAGTTGGATGAGGTGATACTCAAGGATAAGGAGCGGAAGGTGATGGTCTCTGCTATGTTTTCCAGGTTGTCTTGAAAGGATGCTAGGGATAGAAATGGCCCATCAGAGAATGACTTTGAAAGAAAACCTCAGTTCTTTGTAATAAAGTTTATTCCTAGCTTAAACTCACAACATTTTCTTGCTTAACATGAGTCTTGGGGCAGAAACATTGATCTCTGAAGGATGTGCTACTGCTGAGACGACCTTACAGGTTTAAATATCTTGGTGTTCAGTTTTAACTAATTGGATTCCCTGGAATTATACTTTATAATCCAGGAAAATCAGAGTTCTTCCCCTCACTTTTCCCAGGCAGATAAACTGAACTCCAAGCACACTGCAAGAAGAGAGATGTGCAATTAGATCTCATAAAAATAACTTTGAATTTACTGAAAAACTGGGAAAGTCTTGTGTCCTTGGCAGAAGTGTTTATTTGACTTTCAGAAACTTTGGCAAACTTAAAAATTCTTGTATCTATCTAAATGATGAGTTCACGTATAAAACTCACTGCTTTGCTATCCTTTTTTTTTAATCTTAAATAGTCCACTCTTCCTTGATTTTGAGGCCCCAGGGATCAGGATGATGATCATAGACATAATGCTCCTTTAAATCAATTCCTATTTGAATAAGAGCACGTTTGACAGAAAAAAGCATTCAGTCTAAAAATTTCAGCAAAGAAAATCTGCGACAGTCCTTGGTAAATTATTGCAGCGATCAACCACTCTCACTTCTAAAAACTATGCCTTATGATGTACCACAGCTTGTCCAACCTCAACTTCCAGTTATTAATTCCTGCCATGTCATCTGAGGGCATTTATTCCAGCATTCAGGCTTGCTGTGGTACAACAGAGTTCACCACTTTCTCTTTGTTTATTGGCTGGGGTTCTTTTTCTCTCCCACATGTTTGTGGAATGTCTGATCCGGGGTCTGACCACATTTCTCCTCACGGCTGCAGACACAGCCCTGCAGCAAACTAAGCCGGCAAATTCCACCATCAGCTGGCACCTCGGATCTCTGGGTCAGCACAAGCCTTGCCCAGAGTCTCCAGCCTCAGCACCCTGCCTTGCAGCTCTCTCGTGCTCCTGTATCCCAGGATACTCACAGGCTCACACATTTTCAGAGAAAAGAAGGCTTGACAATCACTTGAGACAGTGCCTGCCTATGGAGGTGGGATGCAGAGGAGTACCACAGCTAATGGGACTGTTGTCACACTGCCCGTGAAGTTGTCTCTAAAGTTTTGGGAGATAACAGGAGGGTTCAAACTGAGTGTTTGATGTCAAACTGAGTGTTTGATGTAACAGTAAAAGCCAGCCAGAAGAATTATGAGTAGAGCAGTGCTTGATGTTCAACATGGCCCATATAATCTAGGGGATGTGGGCATATGCATTTATTTTACCTGTATCGTGTTGCTCTTCAATGAAATGTGAAAACATAATGGTGTTTGCAACAACCTATCTTTTTTTCCATAATATTTCTAAAATCACCCTGAAAATACTTTCTCTTTTGAGGGATATTTCTTCCCTGGTTTATATCAAAACAGCTACCTCTAAAATACCAGGAAAGTGCTGAATGCAGGTGATCATATAAGAAAAAGGATATATTTTGTAGAAAGAGCTTCAAGGCGTGAGGTCACTGAGTCCTGGAGGGCAACTATGGCTTCACATTTACAGGACTCTTCAGTTGTTACAAGACTGCTCGTTATGGCTTCTAAGAGAGAAAACAGCATTTAGCATATTTATTACAATTATTGAACATTTAAATCCCAAGAAAATGCTTGATCCTGTGGAAGGAGCCGAACCCATGCTGTGAGACTACAGCAAGCACTGCAACCCAGGGCAGCTGGGAAGGAGGGGCAGCAGTGAACAGGGACTGGTGTGTAGCCAGAGACCTGAGTGTCATAGTCCAGGACAGGCAGGAGAGAGCTCAACTCTAACCAAGAAGGAAGCAGAGCAGAGTGTTCCTCACCTGCCTACCTGGATCTTCTACACTCTTTAAATTAGACCATTACTGAGCAAAAAAAAAAAACAAAAAAAGGGCCTGGCTGCAGAGACCAACCAGCCTCCCCATCAACTTTAATTGTGTCACCCCACAAGTACACTTGGTTTCTAACATTTGCACTATGCATGCACAGGGAGTATCTTTCTTGATTCAAGAGGGTGGACACAAATCCATTTAAATGTCATATGAATACAGATGGAGGGAATGACAACATTCAAACAGGCCCAAGTGAATTTAAAATCCAGCAGAAAGTCACAGCACTCTAACTGGAGGAGCCAGTTAGTGTGACAGAGGAGTCACCAGTCTCTTCAGAATGAGAAAACGAAAATTGCTATACTCTACAGTGCTTCCACTGAATCTGTCCCTAGGTCTTGACCTCAGCCTTCCAGACTTACAGGGGACCAGCCTCAGCTGACATGAAGAATGCCTTTTTCTCCATAAGTCACAAAAAAAAAAAACCAGCAATGATGACAAAGGGTTTCAGAGAGACGACAATTTCACTGTAGTATAATAATGTCAAGCATCAGTAGAGGGCTATGACTTCTTAGCTATATGAAAGGCAATTTAACCTCACCTACTCCATAAAGTAAATAAGTTAAGGCTGCAGCACTTGCTGAAGGCTGAGAACAAATGTATCAACAGCTACTGCAGTACAGGTACTGTAGTGACATCACTATCCACATCTGAGACTGAAATAAAAAGTTTCCAAAGGCAAAGCCTTCTTAAAAGAGAGCTGACAAATACATTTTCAATAGTTTATCAAGAGGTATTACCTGTATATAATACCCATCTCTTAATAAAAGGGGTTTTAACATCATTTGCAAAGGCAACAATAGCATTTTAATAAATTTTGTTTTCTCTAGATATATAAATGCATAGCTGATCAATGTCAAACAATGTGTGTGAGCATTGTAACAGTAAAAAAATAGAAATATTTTACACAATTTTCCTGGGCTGTTTTGGCTTCTTTTTTTTATTTGTTTGGTTTGGGTTTTTTTATTTATCAATCATGCCATTAATACTCCCATTTTGCAAGGAAACTGCAAAATCTATGAGGTTGCAGATCTGGCAGTGCAGAAACTCATTTGTCTTAAAGCCAATGTTGAAATTGGTGTCTCCTTGATTCCACTGAGCCTGTATTTGTTCAGCTCCCCTCTTTGGAACATTCCACTGGCTTTATGGTCAATGTACAAAGAAGAGCTGTTCAAGAGTCAGCTGGAGGAAGGCCAGTTCAAAACATCACACCAACATGGTTGGTTTCCAACCAACTGCCAGTTAACTTTTTATGTCTGCATTTAAATTCTCCAATGACAGATACAGATCCTCCTTGGATTTTGTTTAACGAAATTATTTTTCCAACCAACTCTGGCAATTGTCCAAGGATACTCTGAATTCTTCTACTGTCCTTCTGTGAAACTGAGAGTCTTCCAGTATTTGATATTCAAAATTTGGGGCATTCCCGTTGCCACTGGGATGCCCAGCAAGTCACAAAAAACATTCTAAAGCTGTGTTTCTACACTGCCTTTGTGTTCAAGTCCATACCAACAAGAAACTATTTTTGCAGATGGTGTTTGTCTATATCTACCTATTTTATAGTTGTGTTCTTACACAGCGTCTTCAGCCACTTGATGTGATAGCAGGTTATTCCTGCTCTGAACCAGGGCTGGGCTAGGCACCTCTTGAGGTCCCTTCCAACCCAACGTAAATTTGGATTCTGCATCAAACTGTGGAGAGGTTCTGCCAACATTTGATCCCAGTATTGCCCGTCTGAAGAGAAGACAGTTGGTGAGTTCATGCTTGCCGCACTCAGCTTGGAGAAGAGGCCAAGAATATAAGGTTTAGCATTGCAGTAGTTCTAACCTGAGTATTGTTCCCCTTGGGATCCCCAGCCATTCTTCAAATGCTGGTATGTAATGGAGACTCACATCCCAGAGAGAGGTGCCCCAGAACCCCGCCTTGCCAACACCCCCAATTATTCTCATTTCATAAGGAATGCGGATTATGACAGATTGTATTTTTAAATACAGTGAGTCCTTAAATGTGTGATGATAGGTAAGAGGCAACATTAAAATTAAACTAGTTTTAAATACAATAAGTGCTATAACTAAGCAAGAAGGACCAAACTAGCTCAAAATATTCATGGAAAGCAGCACAAAAGAATGAAAAGGGATTATACTTCCTGAGAGGTTGTGAGTTGATAGACCATTTCTCAAACAGATTAAAAATGTTTAACACATTAAAAAGAGGTGCTTCAATAAATAAACATATTCAGAAAAAAAACCCAACATCAAGTTATTACTTGAGCATGTTTTGTCATCTGAATTTAAGATAAAGCCTTCGTAGCAGTCACAGGTCTATGATCCACTCACACAGACCTGCTGCCAGTCTTGGGTTCCTGGTGCACACACACCAGTTCACACAGGATGTGCTTTGGAGAAGCAGTTATCCAAGAACAAGAAAACATTTTTTAATGCTTCCCAATGGCAATGCTTTTCCATGCTGGGAGCCAATCCTCTATCAATCTTAGCAGGAACTACTGGGATGTGTAACTGATCTTGCCTTGGAGCAGCGATTGTCTTCCTGGGGATTAATACATTAATTATTGCTCCCTCTGACCCAGCTGCCTAACCCCACCAGATGTGAAATGCCACATCTGCTCCAAAGGCACACTAAGGAAATGTTTCCAGTGCACAATAATTTACAGTAAGAAGACTGGGAAGGAAAGAACCACTTCTGAAATTGTTACATTTTTACTGTAACACAAAGTCACTGAGAAGCTAAAGAAAGGAACAGCAAGATGAAATTCAGCTTGGCGGGGAGGACATCACCTCAAACTGTCTTGCATGGTGGTACACACATTCCACAGTACTGCAAAGTGTGTGACTAACCCCCGCTCTTCTCTCTTCAATAATTTCTTAGTTCTGGGTTTGCTGAATATTACATAAATTAGGGAAGGCCTTATTTATAAGTTGACAAAGACTTATGTTGACAAGACAAAGACAGGTGAATATTTACTAACGTTGTTACATATAAAGTTCTTTGTATCTCTGAATTTTGCTCAAAGTGGGCAAGGCAGAGTGACATAGAATTGTCTTTTAACACCTGAGTGCACCTGAAAGTTCCTCAGACAGATACAAATATATTGATGTGNTTTTCAATAATTTTGATAATAAATAATTATTATTAAAAATTGGCCATTTCATTTATAACAATCCATATCCAAACTTCAGCCTTTAGAGGTGGTCATAGTGATTCCCATTTGCAAATGTATCTTCGCTTGGATTCAAACCAGGATGTTTTTACTGCATGTCAACGTGCTATGAACCAGAGCAGGGTGCACAGAGTGTGTTTTTATCTGGCTATCAACGTCACAAAATTAGTACAAAACTTTGGACTACTGGCAACACTTTTCTGCAGCTGTAACAGATAGCAAAAGGAATGGAACTAGAAGTGATGAAGTCACAAAACAATTATCCAACAGAATTTCAGAGAACAAATATCTTGATTTTAAAAGACTATTTGGCATTACTTCAGCTCTAATTGAGTTGGAGAAGACACTGTTTTATGGAGTGAAAAGACCATAAACAGAAAAGTATATGTGGCTGCTAAAAAAGGTGTGACACCTACTGCCAGTTACAAAGTGGGCGCTTTATGTGTGAGGCTGCTGTTTTCTGCCAAATTTAACACGTCAATTCTGAAAGGGCAAGCTGAGAAGGAGTTCCTATATTTGGATATCTTTGCTATAAGAAGGCCCAGTAAGGCACAAGAAAAAATAAAGGATGGAGAAAGAAAGGAAGAGAGGAAGAGAGCGAGAAAAGAGAACGAGAAAGAGAGAAAGAAAGGAGAAGGGAAAGGAAGCAAAGGAAAAGAAGAAAAAAAAGGAAAAGGGAAAAAAAATCCTCTCCCAGACCTAGACTATTTTTGCACATCTTTGTGATATAACTGCTACAAAGACCTGAATGATTTGGAAATCATTAGCAGGATACTGCAAAATGAGATTCAAAAAGGAAAAAAAAAAAAAAAAAAAGCAAGCATGTGAAGAAAATAATTTAAAGTTTGATTATGCAGAAGGAGAATTGGTGCTATGAAATGAGGTTTGGGATTGGACTCCCAAAGGGAAGGCCTAATTGAATTTACATTCCCTCACATGTTTATTGCCTCTCTGTAATGCCAGCTAAGAGCTAATCCTAGGCACCATATTTACAATATCAGCTCCTAACCTAGGCAGGAAGAAACACTGAGGCCCTCTGGCTTCACCTCTTTGAGATGTGAGACCTGTGACTTAACTTGAGAAATTTGCCTAGGAACTTCCCGGAACTGGAAGCCTAAGTTCAACAGTTTGTCACACAAAATATAGTAAGGAAAGGAATTATATTGGAAGTGGGGAAAAAAAAAAGGATTTTCCCTAAATAAACCACCTATGAGACATCCAAAGAAATTCAGAGTGAAGATCAAACCCTAATCAAGTGAAGATAATATAGAATAGATGTTAATCTGTAGATAATATATACTTATGTGTACATCCCTGAGTACCAGCTACATCTATGCTCTTGTTCTCCACAAGAGACCAGCACTGAGAAAGAACATTTCCCTCCATCCTCTAGAGCTCTAAGGCTGGAATATTTTTTAAAGTCCAAACACATCCACCAGAAAGAGCAATCACACTCATGATGATACAGACTGCAATCTCTTGCAACACAGTCCATGCTCTCCCTCATCTCATTCCCTTGTGCTGCTTTACTGAAGAGTTTTCTGACAGAAGTGGTCCCCATCACATATTGGATATGGCAATTCATACACCATGGGTGTGAAAATACTGTGAAATCCTCAAGGAAATGCCAAATGGCATTTTAATCTTAACCAAATACAAGCTTCACACAACTGCAGAAGAGCCAAGGATCTCAAATTACTACTGAACATATGGAAAAACAAAGTTGCCCTCAGTTTTCAGGAGTTGTACAGAAACTCTGGGATAATGTATCAGAAAAATAACATAAATTAGCTGGGTTTTTAAAAGCTGCTTGCTATTAGTGGAACACAATTTCTCCTTTATCAGATCTTACCTGAGCAAGTCTTCTTGTCTGGATTCAGAGTGTATCCTTCATAGCAGCCACAGCTGTAGGATCCATCATTACTCAGACAGACTTGGGCACAGTCATGCCTTCCAGGTGCACACAGGTCCATGGCTGTGGTGAGCCATGGTTTAGAAAAGAAACCTATTAATCCCTCCCAGACACTTCACTGTTTTAAATGCTCAACATTTGTAATTACAATTTAATTACTATTTAACCAGTGTCCTACTACATTATCGTATTATGTATATCATAATTATTATATTATTATATTATGTCAGCAGACAATGAATTCAGTTATTAATTATTTAATGGAGGAGGCAGATACTGCAAGACATGACTACACCACATCTCATGCAGTTCAGTCTTTCATCAGCAATTCCAACAGTCTCGTATATCCCCAGTAAGGATGAAGCTAAAAACCCACGGAGATGAGTGATAACCTGCCCCGTGTCAGACTAAGCAGCTAAACAATGTTTATGGAATTCTGTGAAGACCATAAAAAGGTAGATAAGTGCCAGACTGCATTTTTTAATCCACAAAATTTAAACAAAAATGCAATGTTACTGTTATTGGAACCAAGGAAAAGACTACAGCCGAGTTCTCATTTTAGGGTAACTCACAGAAAATATGTCCATATCTCCATGAGTTTCATATATTCAAGTAGCCTTTAATTGTTACCTGAGCAAGTCTTCTTGTCTGGATTCAAGCTGTAGCCTTCATAGCAGTCACAGACATAGGATCCATTGTTACTCACACAGATCTGGTCACACTCGTGCCTCCCAGGTGCACACAGGTCCACAGCTTGTTAGGCATGTTAGAGAAAGAACTCATAGTTAATAACAAGCAGCTTGGGATGGAGTGCACATTCCCATTTTTTAATATATTTTGATTTGGAATCAGCTCAGAAATGGCAATAGTAATTGAAGGAATTAGAACAAGTGATAGGAGAAAATATCTATAGCATCTACATCTGAAGACTTTGCTTTGGCACCCGGCCCTAATGAATGGATCTGTAGGCACAATGAAAGGGACAGTGATAGAATCAAACTACATCTCACCATTACTTGCAACTGAGTTTTATTTATTATTCATGTCTAGAATTTTATTATTGAAAAAGATATAGATGTTTGTTGTTTCAACAGAAGCACACAAATATCATCTCAAATCCAAGTATAGCGTTATTTTTTTTTTCTAGTTGAACTCATTATCCAAAGGAGTAATACCTGAGCAGGTTCTCTTGTCTGGATTCAGGGTGTATCCTTCATAGCAGTCACAGAGGTGGGATGCCCCGTTACCCACACAGACCTGCTGGCAGCCGTGGGTCCCCAGGGCACACACGTTCACAGCTACAAAGGGCATTGACAGAGAGGTGCTTCAGTCATCCCAGAGGGAAGGAACAGGCATTAATCATTCATGCTTACAGAAGTACATCTTGCACTGTTTGCTGGATTAGTGGCGGTAAATGTCAGTGCTCTGTTGCTGTCACAAGTTACAGGCCTCCTTTGCGCCGCTCCGTAGCCAGGAGAGAGAGGTCGTAAATAGCACAGAAATAACTCATTACCTGAAGTGGCAGCAGAAAAGATGAATTGAGAAGAGTTCAACAAGGAGAGATTTTAAGCATTCAGTAATTTCACTGGAAAGGAGAAGTCAGCAATGAAAAGGATCTTCTGGCTCTTTGTATCCATTCCCTTTCTATTACAGACGACGAGTTGAAGGGACAGAAGGAAGGAAGGAAGGAAGGAAAAGAAATCAGAGAGAGAAATGGGAAGACAAGTTTGTTTTTATCTGAGATTTTTACTTAGATTAGTAGTTACTATTGTGGGTATGGACTACTGGTAAAATCAATCTCCAAAGCAATAATGGTGAGATAAAAAATCAGAAGCAAGAGTGCTTGAACCTTCCCATGTATTTCTGAAAACAAGGCAATTTTGTGGCAACAAAATGGCAACATTTCCCATTTTCTAAAACAGGGAAGATTTAGAAGTCCACTAAAAAGGCTGATAGAGTTGTCTTTACATTTTGAAACACAGACAGCACCTTTTCATTTTGCTACACACTTGGGAATAAGAGAATTAATCTCCATGTCTTATGAACAAAATCTTTGAGTGATATTTTCAAGCATAAGTGAGAAGCTCAGACTCAAATGGTCAGATTTTTGTGGTAGGAAAGTCAAATGTCCACTGACTTGGACAGCTATTCAAGGCTAAGGCTTTTCCATCTCTGGGATGGCCTCCTGCTGAATAATGCTCTCAATGCATCAAGAACTTGATCTTAGCCAACTGTTTTTCCCCTGAACATTGGTTTTCCTGTTTTCAGCTCACCCTACAAACAAATTAATTGCCTTGGTCAAAGTGAAAGAAAATCCTAGTTGCCACTGGTGAGTCCAGATTTCTGACCACAAAGCACTCTGGAGCTGGAAAGGGACCCAAGTTTACCACACTGTCTTACAAGACCCTCCTAGATTCATTTGGTGTATAGGGGTCTTTAAAAAGACTGTTTCCTTCACCCTGTTTTTTTTCCATGAATCCCACAGATTCTGGCAAACTGCACGCAGGCAACTTAGAATTACACTGAAAGTGTACATGTGTGAGCTCTCTGATTTACCCTCCAGCCTTGCAGGGGCATAATTTCTATGCTTCAGCACAATAAACAGTAAGTTTATTCTTAAGAACAAGAGATTTTTCTTTGCTGCTAGAGAGGACTTGCTTTGGCGAGAACACAGGTGGACATGAGTGCTATGTTCACAGTATTTGTACCTGTCGAGCCAGGTGGGCACTTGTGAGGATCTGGTCACATCAGCAGCACAACATGGTGTCAAGCCAAACCTCAAGGCATTTCCTATGCTAATTATCGGGCAAAGTGTCCTGTCTGCAGATAGTCTTACACATTTATTTCATACCTAGAGAAAGAGGTCTATTCACTCTACACATACTCAAAAAGGTGTGGTGGTAATTTTTAGCAAGGCTCTGAAATAAAAGTAACACGCTGCCAACCCAGTTCCCAAGAAAGTGGCTGTTATTTTAATTCTCCTGCAACGTTATTTTTTATCTGATTTTACCTATTATTTGCTGGAGATTTATTTTAAAGTAAATTTCTTAGAAATTCATTAGTAAAATCTATTTTACACAAGTTTTTAAATTGTCAGAAAGTTGTCATTTGATTTTTGTGAGCAGGGCTGTGTCACAGCTATCTATAAGCAATTCTAATACTCCAGATGACCTTTCTTCCCTGTAAATGACAGTAACAGCCCACTCTGGCCTAGCATTGTTAGTGGAGTTCTAGTCTAAATCAAATACATACAGCATTTTTATAAGATCAGCCCTGAAAAAGCAAAGCTAATTCATCCCATCCCACAGTTCCTTGTCTAAATCAAGTTGCAGAGAAATAGAAGGAGATGTCAGCCCGGCACACTGGAAAAGCCCAGTAGTGCCTAAGGAGTGAAAGCTTGTCCTGAGATGACCTGCTGCTGCATTTGGGCACTTTATCCTGCACCAGATTGCTCAAGCCAGTGCAGTGGTTTACCTGCCACGCTGATTTTCCTACTCTTAACCTATAGGGAATCCCTTCAACTCCACACTCCCACCCTCCTTGCTTCCCAGTGAGATGGGAAAAGAAATGAGCAGCCTGCACAGCTTTGGTGTATACCTTCAGTAATGCAGTAAATACATGCAGTCAAACCTTGATCATATTGCTGTGATTTCTCTTTCTCTCTAAATCTGACCAGCTGCACAAGGAGGTCCACTCGAGTCAGGTCTGTTACCTACACTAAGGTCACTGTTCAAAATGAAAGGCCATTACTTGGCCTCCACTGAAAATGAGGGTTGGCTTGTTTGCCCAATGGATGGTAAAGGAAATATTTAGATGTGATACATAACACTTCTGAAAAACTTCTTTCTTAAGGAGTGGAACCACAGCAGAAGTCAAAAGGAGCCAAGTTACACTACTCGCTTGGACTGTTCCCCCTTACCACAGAAAGTCTCCCTGAATCTGGATGTCAGCTTTTCGATCACACCATAGGTCTCCACATAGAAGACGTGCTCATCCAGAGGCTCGCTGGCCATTATCCTCAGGGACTGCATGTCTGCCCGGTCCACCCCGACCGCGTAGATCTCGATGCCGGCTGTCCGGGCGCTCGCTGCCACATCTTGGACCTGGTCTTGTGGCCGTCCGTCTGTCACGACAATGACCACCTTGGGGATGTTGAAGGTTGCTGGCCGGGTGCCCATCTCCTCCGTGAAGACTTCATCCATGGCAGTTTGGATGGCAAGGCCGGTCATGGTGCCAGCAGACAAGGGCTCGATGCGAGACACAGCCTCCTTCATAGAGGCTTTGTCAAAGTAGGTCCGGAGGGGAAACTCCACCCTGACGGTGCTCGCGTAGTTCATGAGTGCCACGCGTGTTGTTCTTTCACCAACATCCAAGGTATCGATCATTTCTGACAAGAAGACTTTCACTTTCTCAAACTCTTCAGGTCGGACGCTGCGAGAGCTGTCTACGATGAAGACAAGGTCTAGAGGCCGGTTCTTACAGGCAGTGTCTGCCAAGGAGGAAGGAAAATGCTTCAGTCATCTCCTACACAGGACAGGAGCTCTCACCCAAGGGCAGTGAGTGCTGTCACGGCAAACTACTCTTGCCAGATAAAGTTGGTTGATTCTTTACGAAAAGGCTTCAAATTATATATTAGAGAGTCTTAAATATCAATTTTGACAAGTAATAAATAACTGAATTTTTCAGATAGGTGCACATTTGGGCCCTCAAAATTTCTAACTATTCTTGAAACCAAGGGTTGTGGTTTTCATGTAACAGCCAACAAAAAGATGGAGCAATTATATATAAATGAACTTTCTGCTTTTTTTCATAAAGCCCGAATTCCACTTTTTATAAGATAAAGAAATAAAATGGCAAAACATATGAGTAGATTACGTAGGGAACAGATCCTAATATTTTTTAGGATAGTAACAATATAAACTACTAATTAGGAATTGTTTGTAAATCACAATCTGAAATACAGAACAAGAAGAAATAAAGGCCAACAAGAAAAAAGATACAAATGATGTTGTAAAAAGGCTTTTTTGGAAATTGTTACTGGTTTAAGGCTTGTAGAGCAGAGAGAAAAGTGAAATTACTTTGAAGTAGTTTTACATGTAAAAAGGAACATTTACACACACACTTCCAAAATTCCTCACTGCCATAGAAATCTAGACAGAAGCAGAAAAACCATAGCTCAGATCAGAGACGAGCATCATTTCTAGGAAGATAAAAATGAATCAAGGCAGGGGCAGCAGGCAACCAAAATTCCCCCTCCCTGTCCTGATACCACATCCTGACACTGATGGTACCATGTACTTTTTCTACCATCTCAGTTTAGTTTATACCATCTAAGCTGGATTTGCAGCTGAAAAATGGACAACCCTAAACAAGAATATTTCTATAAAAGAGACATTCTGACTCACCAACGCATAAAATAGCAAAATATGAGGTGTCCAGTTTGAATTCACACCTTGAGGGCTGTTTTGGGAAGCTGACACACCTCTCCTGGCTACTATCAAGTTCACTTTTATTATTCCATTCCATTTCAACTTAAATTAAAAAAAATCTTCACAAGTGTCTTAAAAGAAGAGGTGAAAACAGTATTTTTTTCCCCCAAGGCATTAGAAGCCTTTTTTCTCTGATTCAAGTGAAAACAGAGGGAAAACACGAAATTGCACAAATTCTCTCAGGAAGCACAGCAGCATAGTTGATTTTGCCTTTGGATGGAGTAATAGACCGGCCGAATCTAGGATCCCGTCCAGGTGCCTTCTGTATAATTCTGTATTCATCCTGCTACTCAGTTTTGCCCTTGGGAAGCTGAGAAAACATGAAGAAATATTAGTGCATGCATGGGTAGCTTAAGACACGAGAGGAAAAAAAAAGCAAGGTTTGTCAAAAAAAGGAGAGGAGAGGAGAGGAGAGGAGAGGNGAAAAGAAAAGAAAAGAAAAGAAAAGAAAAGAAAAGAAAAGAAAAGAAAAGAAAAGAAAAGAAAAGAAAAGAAAAGAAAAGAAAAGAAAAGAAAAGAGAAGAGAAGAAAAGAGAAGAGAAGAGAAGAGAAGAGAAGAGAAGAGAAGAGAAGAGAAGAGAAGAGAAGAGAAGAGCGCAGTGCAGTGTTTGCAGGTAGAAGAATTCTCTTTTTTAGATTGGGAAGAAAGCAAAAGCTTTTCAGCAACCTGGTCGTTCCACGAGTCNGGCTGCGGGCGCGGGCGGAGCGCGGGGCCCCGCGGGGCCGCGGGCAGCGGCAGCAGCGCCAGCGCCAGGCAGCAGCTCAGGATGCCGAGCCCCATGGTGCCGCCGGCCCCGCGCCCGCCGCGCCGCCTTTAAAGCTGCCGGGATGGGAAAGGGCATGGGACAGCGAGGGGACATCGGCCGCACCCGCCGCCCCCGCCCCGGGGCGGGCCGGTGGCGCTCGCTCCCCCGCTGGGAGAGGGAAAGGGGCGAGGATTAGAGCTCCTCCTTGGGATCGTGCGGCAGGGCCGAAATCTGGGCGCAGAGGGAGCTGAGGCACCATTCTTCCTTCACCAGGAGTGTTTGGTCCAGCCTAATTTTGCATTTCAGTAGAACGGGAGAAAAAGCTCCCAGTGTGAACGAGGAACTGCCCGCTCTGTTGGCAAATCTGGCCAAGGGCATTTTGGCTGGCTCCTGGCGCTGGAACTCCTGCCAGTTCCTGCAGGAAGCTGCAGTGAGCTTTAATGGAAAGCACGGCTTGGGACACAAAGGGACCCTGCTCTCCAGCACAGGGCTTTCACAGACACCTTTGCCAAGTCTGTATCCTGTTGTGCTGCAGGATCATCTTCTCTCCCATCACCTCCATCAGGGGAACAGGAAGCCTGGATTTAGAAGAGGAACCACCAGCCCCCCAGCTGTGCAGTATCAGGCAGGCACTGACTCACTTCAGCACGTTCTACTGCAAAGGCACAGTAGAAGAGGCCACCATCACATTCCCAAGGGCTGCAAACGGTATCAGGGAAGAGCAACCTTCAAGCAGGAGAAAGCCACAGGACAGGGCTCCAGGGGAGTATAAAGGCTTTCCTCTCTCAGAAGACGCTGCAGCTTTTTGAGCAAAAGCACATGCACATATAGCCCAGACAAATTTCAGGCAGTGCCTGCTGCTGCCAAACACTGCTCACACACATGGCCAGCCACCCACCTGGACAGGCTCTGGAGCCCTTGGCAGGAGCTCTTTGCCCACTCACGGTCAGACACACACACCCTCCCTTACTGCAGAGCAACCCAGAGCAGAGTGTGTGCTGGAACCCATGTCTGAGCAGCACCCAACACCCAGCAGTTTCAGCTGTGTTTCTTATACCACATGAAACCACAGAGGTCTTTCACATCCCCCCCTCCTCGCTCCAGGCACACTGCAGCAGTCTGTGGCAGCATCTAAAGATGCCCCAGAGTCTCTCTGGGAGTCCAGATCCAATGCAGCTCCACAGACTCTGAAAATAGAAGTGCAGCTGCCATCAGCACTGGGCACAGCCTGGGTACCCCTGTCAGACCAGGGGCAGGGAGGGTCTGAGACCAAAGTGCACTTCCAAGTGCTCTCACCAATGGCACCTGAGTTAACAGGGAAACTACTGCTGATAGCACAGCCCTAAAAGAGCATTTTTAAATGCGTACAGAGGTACATACTGAAAATAGAGGAATAACAGCACAAATTATATGCTGTAGCAATTTTAATCCCTTTTTCAGAATTTAACACCAGGTACCTCTCCTCTTCCAAAGCAGAAAAATGTTTTATTTCTTCAGACATACTAAATTGCTAAATAATCTTTTACCTCTTTACAGCTCTTGCTACAAAAGAGTAGAAAGTTGTTTGTAGCTTGATTTTTTTGTCTGGCTTTTTTGTTGATTGAAGAGGAACCTCACTAAGTTTATGGCATAACTCCAACAACTCTGGACATTTTCCGAAGTAAATGTTGCAGTCCTACTGGATGTCTGTCCTGCTGTCAATGCCTGAGCTGACCAGACATCAGATTTCCCCAAGAGCTCAAACCCTCCAGTACAATTCCCTTTTCCCAGCTCATGGCTAAGTATCAAGCAGACGTCAATCAAGTACTTGAAGTGCAGAGGCTTTAACACAGGACTGTGTTAGAGAGAATCCATGTTCTCCAGCCACATAAGGACTTCTACTGAAGAATTGATCAACCACTAAACCTGTAACCAAGTATGTTGGACTGTCTGCAGCACACTGAAGCACTTAAACAAAAAAGCCACCAACAAGATCAACCAACACTACTGGTAAACATTTTGTAAAAGATTTATTTAAGTATCATTTATCACAAAGAGGAAAATATATAGAAGATTAGAAGCATGCAACCATCTTCCACATTTCTATTTATTTTTCTTGCATTCCCAGCTTGGTGTAATAGACCTCCCTGTGCCACCCTCACTTGTTCCTCAAAAATACTGTTTCAAGACATAGGATAACCAAAAAAAAACCACAATAAAAGGTAAGATAACATATGAGAAAAGTGCAAAGTAAAAAAGTCACATATATACCACATTCAAACCCTTCCCCTTCCAAAAAATGGATAAAGGCAAACTGTCATTTTGCTGCATGATCAGATTGTCTTTATGAACTACTTTACAAAAAATTAATATAAATTAGGGGCATAATCCTGCAGACACTTATAATCATAGCTAACTTCAATCAGAGTGGCTCAATTGGTATTATTAAAAGCCACAAGTTAGTCACATGCATAAGTCCTTGCAGGTGTAAGGCCCTAAGGCAATAAAATGTTTAAGAGCATTAGGGAGAACAAAAAGCAAATGAAATCACTCTCAGATGTGTTTTGCTTAGTAAGTTTATATCAAACATATTTAAACAGAACAGTTTGCTCCTAAAGCCCTGAATATTTCTATTACTTAAGCAGTTTTGAAAGATTAAAAGACAAAACCCCCAGGAAGCTGGTACAGATGTTAATGAACATAAAAATTGCTTCAGGCAGGTATGTAGGGAGGTGGAGGTTCCTTCTCAGGCATCTTCACTGCCATTTCATAGGTTGGCAGAACATACTAAGGAGAAGACATTTTGAAGTGATTAATGCAAAAGACTTCAAATAATAATTTAAAAAAAAACAAAAAACAAAAGCACACATGCCCCATCAGCAACTTAATCCTCTGTTGCAGGCAAAGTTATTTTAAGAATTTACTGCTGCTCCTAGTAAGCAAATGAGGAAGTGAAAGAAGGTACAGGAGCAGTTTACTGCTCTGCTGAGCCTAAGCCTGAATCATTCATCCCACACCCCACTGCATCGTGACTTTGAAAGCAGCAAGGAAGGTTTGGACTGCTGCAACCAAAGCTTCCCTGTACCACAAAAAAAAAAAACACACTCAAAGACTTCTCTCTAAATACCCTCCTTTTAGGCACTGTCAGAATTTAGCTAAGAAATAACCCATCACAAAACTAGCTGCTTTAAAGTTTTTTATCTGTCCAGTCTTTCTTTAGAAAGCTGGACAAGGTTTGGAAACATACACGGATGTGGTGATTTTCTACTTCAAAATTAATGATAATGCTTCCTTTTATCTCAAAAAGAGGTTTTACCTGTGGAGGAGCTTCAAAAGCAGGGTACACAGCAATCTCTGGCAAATTTCTGTTGCTGATGTATTTATAGCAGTTCCATACACAGTTAATTAGATATGCCTGAAAAAGGAGAGATTTCTCTTTTTAAACACCTCATAAGCATTGGTTGATCCAGAAATTAGATGCTGGATTACATTCCTATGATAAAAAGGACCATAAATCAACTTAGGCAATACATATCTGAGGAATGGTTGCTATTTCACAGACCTGGCCATATACCTATGTTGCTCTCCACTTAGCTTTGCTGTCACAGTGACTCAGAGAGGATGCACCACACAGGTTTTAGCAAAAGAATTCACAGATCCATTCAACTAAGCTCTCTGTCTGCCTCAGCAATGCTAATCAAATTAATCCCAAACTGGCTTATGCTTCTGTGGATCTCAGTCCAAACCTGCCAGGAGGAGGAGGAGAGGGCAACAGTACAATCCCACTCCTCCCCCAGTCAGCACTATTTCTCCAACTGCCAGTGTGAAGGAGAAGGCTCAAACACACAACTGAGGCAGCAGGGAGAGGGTACAGCAATGAACCTTGAATTTCGAGTCAACACTGACTGCTGCAGAAAGAAACACTATCATGACATGATGAGGATTAGGGGGTTTTTAATTAATAATTTGTGTAACATTAACCTCTCCAAATCTCACTGGCAAGTTAGCACTGTTGTAACAAAAGGTACCAAATTTCCCAATCAATACACAAGTGTTGTCTACTGTGTTAGGCTTCCACTCCCCCCAGTTAAACATTCCTCTTGGAAAAAGTACAGAAAATCAGCAGAATTATTTTTCATCATTTCATTTTTTCTTAAATGCTAAATGCAACCTGAATGCAATAAAGGAATAGTATCATGGCCAATATATATCATCAATTCATTTCTCTAATACGCTTTGTCTACACGAGAGTTTTTATAATTCAAATGAATGCCTCATTATTTACATCTTCAGAAAGAAACTAACTGGTAATATCACCCTTCAGCAGGGAGGAAAATGCAGGTATAGATTTAACTTATGCATTTCCTCATTCCATCATCTTTCTTCCAAAACTTGCATCTTGGTTTCTTAGGCACAGTGAGAGATTTTAAACATTTTGTTTAGAAACATGCATGCATTAACTATTATTTCACTACAAGCTTAATTACAAATACTGGAATTATCTCCACATAGACAGAAAGTCTTTTTGGATTCCTCCTTCCTACTCAGGAAGGAACACACAAGTTAGCTGAAGACACCAGTACACAACATATTAGACTTAAGTCATACCAAAACTGAACATCCGAACAATTGTGCTCAAAGAAGTTCTTACTTCTGCATTAAGGCGACAGCTGGGTTCTGAATTCAGCATTGAGAATTAACTCAGATTGACAGCATCTTAGTAGTTATTAACTCTTACAACAGACACGTGATTAAGTTTTAACCTACCTTTAAAATGATAAATAAAACAAAGAACACCAGAACAATAAACAAGAGACAGCTGGAGTCCAAAGAAAGGAGATCCTCTTTGTAAGGGAAATCCGGCTAGTGAAAAAAAATGGGGGAAGGGAGAGAAAGGGAAGAGATAAGAGTGAACACCACACAATCAAATATGATAGAAAAACATCCAAACTTCACACCAAATGAAACAAACCTTTGTGTAAACTACTCCCCTGAAACAAGAAGTTCCATTTTTAACAAGTTTCCTCTTTATCCTCCCACAAAGCACAGTATGTATCTTGCCTCTGTCCCACAAGAACAGATCACTACAGTAGTCTGTGTTCCTAGTCATTTCATCAGTCTCATGCCAACACAGATTCTTCTTCACAGCTGCAGGACAGCAGTTGTACTTATGGTCCCCTATAACTCATTAATGACTTACTGTTAATTACATTCTGTCAGTCCAACCTGTAACACACAGGTGTGCAGCATAAGAAGTCACCCCAAAGTTGGAGGAGCTGAAACAGAGCTTCTGCAAACCTGTCTCTTTTCCTTCCCTGACCACAGTAACAAAGCCTCTCTCAAACACCAATCTACCATTTTATCTGTTTGAAAAAGAACTTGTATTTAAACATCTACTTGAACAGATCAAAACCCAGCCAGCCAGAGCTTGTGGTTCCTGCTGACGGTACATTCTATGCAGTGACTCTTCTTGCAGTTAAAACACAGGCAGTGTTGGTGAGAATTCCATTACAGCTTCCTTAGAAAGTGTTGTTGCAACTTGAGACACACAGAATGTAAAAAGGAAAGCCTGGAATCTCAGGTTCCATGTGTAGTGCTGTAGGAATCCTTACCTACACTTCTACAGTCCTTACCTACACTTCTCTTCCCCTTCCCTACCAAATAAGGGTCAACACATTTTTAATCTGCAGTAGCAAAACTGCCATGAGCCCCATTGCTTAAAGGGTTATGAACACATTTCTAAGTCCAGTTGTAACCAACACAGTAGCTCCCATCACAATTCTTTCCTTACTCTCCCTGGCTTTCCTTTTAGGGAGCAGACACCTTTAAGTCTTCCATCTCTGATAAGCTACCATTCCCACCATAACCACCTTTGGCTGCTGCAGGCTGAATTCCTTCTTCTTCTGCACAGGAAGGGAAGTGTAGCTCAGTCACTGAGCCAATTAAAACAAACTTTAATTTCAAATGTAAAATATCAACTTGAGCTGAATACTTACCAACTGATCCAGGTAATCCTTGATTCTGGGCAAGTAGGTTAGAGAGCTGATGGCAACCAAACAACTGAGCACAAAGTCAAAGAGTTGGTAACAGAAAAACGGAATCAGCCAGCCTACGCGATGCTAAGAAGAAATAGAAAAAAGGAGCAGCCTGTAAATTATTTAGTTAAAAAAAAAAAAAATCAAGCTGCAACTTTAAAACCATTGATTATAAATATACTTACAGCAATGGCACCGTACACCATCATTGCACTGATTGTGAACATGAGGAGGGAGATAGCAAACAGAACACAGGCATTTTCTGCATTAAAAGAAAAACAGTAAGAATCAGTCATTTCCTGGAGTTGTCACACTGCAGCTGACAGGTACCCAAGCTTTGTCCATTACTAGAATCTGTTCTCAATTGACTCGTCTGTGCCAACCGCCAGCAGCAGAATAGAGTAGTTCAGATCCTTCCTAACAAAAAAAGATCTGATTCAAGAAAACCTACAACTACTTGGAAAAATCCCTCTGCCTTAATCAAAAGCCTGACTAAAGCCCAGGAACACCAATTAGAAGCTTGACATAGTTTGACAGTAATGCACCATAATGATGCTGATTTACACTATGTGTCAGTGCTGAAAGTATGTGAGTGATTAACTTTACAACTGGACTGAATCTTAAGTGAAGCTAACACAGTATCAACCTTTACGCTTGAAAATGGTTTGATTACGTAATTTGGTCATTGGCAGTGGGAGCAGCACTGCTCCTTCAGTAACACTAAGGAAAACAGGAAATCGCTGGGTGGAAGGTATCCCACTCTTTACAAGAAAAAGCAGCTGAACAGAAACCAATCTGTAGCAAAATCCAGGACACTCATGGAAGCTGCATGATAAAGATTCTCCTTGGGCATCATAGTTACTGATGACAGAAGCACAGTTGCTTTCCGCCAGTTAGACTGTACTTGTTCTTTTTTAAACATGAAGAAACCAGCTTGAGAGTCTATAGATGTGGTAAATTAATGTTTTTTAGCAATATTTAAGCCAAAATTTTGTGGTTCCCCTGCTTGAAAAAGAGATTATCTGAGAACCCTTTTTACTCTGCAATAATTTGAAAAGACATACTGTGGAAGCACTTACATGTCCAATTCAGTGTGAGGTAATAACATCTACATACACAGATAGCATGTCTGAAATGCACTGTGTTGATCAGACCCAAGTCTTAGCAATGCTGTCTTCTGAGAGGTTATTACTTACAATATACACAAGTACAATAATACCTGCAACATTCTTTCACACACACAAGCCTTCTAGCCCAGATTCCAACACAAGGAGTAAGAATTTTTAAGTCAAAGGCATTTGATAGATTTTACACTAAAAAGTGAAGAAAGCACCTTCAGCTTCAGAAGCATCTTTCACTTATATGAGCTTAAGGCTACCAAGTACACCAACAGCCTTTACAGCTCCTATTTCACAGACATCTGCTGAGATTTTACTTAATATCTTAGCCTCATGAAGAATTTGGTCCTTGCTCCCACTCTTATTTCATTACTAGTAAACGTGAGTTACAGTCACAGGTCAGAACTGGCAGATCCTCAACTCAGGTCATGAAAAATTAATCCAAAATTCTCAAAACCCAGTTTTGTACTGTGCTATTTAACTTCACTGAATTCGGCCCTCCCTAAATTTTCAGGTAATAAAACAGACTGAGGTAGAAGTGCCACACTACACATATTTCTGCACATTTAAAACCAAGAGAAGCAAAGCATATGCACAAGTTTACAGATATAACAGTTAAAAAGTTGTATACATCATACACTCAGTACACTCAGAGTGAAAAGGGGGCTTAATTCTGCTCATGGTGCTTTCTCTTTCATTTATTTTGCAGGTGAAACTTGGAGAAACATTTCAGTTTCACTCAAGTACTCAGCATTCCAATTCTTCCGCTTTTCTTCAAAGAGATCATGGTTTTCTTCTTAGTAAATTCATACGCAGCAGCTCTAAGGTATTACCCGATCTATGAAGATCACCAAAAATTTTGAAGAAAAATCTTTAAACTTGTTTTCTGCTGCTTGTTCTACTGAGACAGCAAAGATAGTTAATGTTTATGGAGAAAGTAAATCAGAGATGTCCCACACACACTTCAATGCGCAAAGCATCAGAAGGTCAAGAAATCGCATCACTTAAGATGCTTGGGCACAAAATGAAGTTAAAACAATAGTACATAAAGTTTTCTTTTTATTCTTGTAGAAGAATTCAATCCAAGAATAATTGAAGAGAAATTCAGAAAACAAGATAACCATATTTATTAAAGGTGTATGCATATATTACAACCCAGCGTAAGACAAATCCATGATACTGCATGCTTTATATTCCAACCAGCCAGCAGAGTTCTAGACCTACCAGCCATTCTCTCGGAAGCATAGTAATTTCCAATGACTTCATACTGGATATCAACAGTTGGCACCATATTTGGATGAGTCACTTCTACTGTCAACAAGATGCCCATCAGCAAGTTCACCACCTGAGAGAGATCACAGTTACCTCAAGGTTAATTACATTGCAACAGCTAAGATCTTTTTAATGACCACTAATAATCCTTTATTTCAGTTAAAAATAAACTCTTCCCTTTGCCTGTATGTGGAAGGAAAAAAAACAAAGAGCCCAACCTACAGTTAAATTTCAAGCTGATTTAGTTAAACCACTACCAAAACAACCCAAAGAGCGTGGAGCACTTGCTAGGTTCAGTGAATCACAAATAACTTTGCAAATTGAGGAAATGGTAAGGTTCCTAGGGATTCAAATAACATAATTAAACTGTCGCTGCTTGATGAATGTATAGATTTGTGAACTGGAAAACTGGAAGCAGTTAAAAAAGGTCAGGAAGGTAAAGGTACAGAATGAGGAATATTTGGAAAGAATTTCTGCTTTCTACAACAAATTGAGTTAGTTTAACACAAATAGATTACTGGGTTTCTGCCTTGTTTCAGTTTTAATAAGCTAGGGAGAACATCTCCCTCTGCTTCCCAGATCACTTATTAAAACCTCACCAGTCCTTATCAGAAAGGTTTACATAACCACAGGGGAAGCTAAAAAGTTTCACACAAAGATCAACCCCCAAAATGGGTACACATTCAGCACTGGCTGTGTGCTCATCAGTCCTTCTCCTCCCTCACTTCAGACTCCTTCTGTTGCCCCATTTTGGTACACACCAGAAATGTCTTCAGTAAGAGCTCAAAGAATCAAAGCAGCTTAAGCCTCTGTAAAATTGCCTTGACAGCATTTATAACGTATTCAAGGTTTACAGGGACATAGTTTCTGTTACTAATATCTGGAGACACATGCCAAAGGTTGCATAACACAAAAAACTCATGATGGTATTTTCAAGCTGCAGACATTTTCCAATCAGTATTCAGTACTGTCACTGCCACCAGCAGGATCCCTTCCAATTAGCCTTAAAAAAACCCTGGTTTGCAGTTTCTCACAACTTAATATTTGCCAGGTATTTCTTCTTCTACTGGCATGGTTCCAGGAGTCAACGATGGTGGCAAGTCTACGTACAATTACTGAAGATTTCAGTAAGGAAGAAAACAACTTTGAACCTTTTAAAAATTTTGCGAGTCACAGTTCCTCTAACTTTTTTCCCCTCACTGTTTTTACAGGGGTTTTTTTCTTTTTCTTTTTTTCCCAGGGATTTAGAGATACATGTTGATAAGCTTGCTTGCACTTTCTGCTATAAAGAACCCTTTAGTGCAATCAAAGTTGGTCACTTTGTAGAAATGCAACCATCTCATCATGTATTACAGAAACTTACGAGAATTTCCAGCTATTTCGAGCCACTCATATTTTTATAAGGCATTTTATGCCTTGGAATATAAAACATAGTAGGCAAAACAGCTGTCAGTGAACAACTCTGTTTAATCACCAGTATCTTTAGCCTCAAAATGCACTTATTTTCACTCTCACAGGACACTCCTTAAAGGGCAAACTGTCAAGTTGCTCACCTGCCTCTTGTCTTTAAATCTGATTTTGCTTCACCACTAGTCACACATAAAGAACTCTTTCATCTCCCACCTGGTTCATCCTTCTGTACTCTGGCCTCCTGCTCTCAATGCATTTTCAACCCTTCTACTTCCTCCTCTCTATGAGTGAACTGGGGATACTGGAAAATACCTTTCTGCACTGTACTTGTTTCAAAAAGCCCACGTCAAGGTTCAGGTCTCTGGTAGTTGAAACACTGATCTCTACTTTATAAAACACAAAAGCACATGTTCAATTACAACTAAATCATTTATTCTTTATACACAGTCATGAGCTTGACTGCCATGATAGGCTATCTGCCTCAGGATAAAGAGCAAGCAGCACTTGAATTACTACAGAAGTACTGAAGAACTTGAATGCCTCGGAATTTTGAGACTGTAATTCCCCAACTGTCACTTTTTTTTATTTTTATCCTGTGGTCCTTATTTAGCATACCAAAGCCCTTAGTAATTTCACTAGTTACTAAGTGCAGTTTTAAGTATTAAAAGTTTGCTATATACAAAGGTTTGCAATGTATTTTCTCAACCTGAAACAGTGTGCAAGTAAAACAGAAAACAGTCATTCAAAATCTAATCTATTAGAATCAATGAGACCAAATAAAAATAGTAACAAACCAACACGAGCCTGAACATAAACAACAAACCCAAACCTCTGCCAATTAACACCTCAGGGTTTCCAGCACTCCATTACTGCTGTTTACAAATCCATCACAACACTGAGCAATTCATCACATTTAACATATGGATTTCAATTATGAGCTAAAGAGCCAGAGCTTCTATTTTAACTACTTCAGTTCTTTCCCAGAAGCTTGGTAACAGCAAGACCACAAGGCTTGTGTCAAAATAATCTGTGTAACAGGCAGAAAGAATATGGTTTGGACCACAGAACATCGTTAGAGCTTTTAAGTATATACTCACTGCAAATCAAATGTATATTCACAAATGTCTACATAAATAAATCAGAAAAAACATAACTCATGTATGCCACAGTATAATATGAGAATTAAACCCATCACCATCTCCCCCTAAAAAAAAAGGCAAAGCAAACTCAAAAAAACCCCAAACCTGACAAGACAGCATCCAGTGGACACTGCAGCACCCTAAAGTAACACTTCAGAAATCTCAGCAGCCTCATTCTGGTCTTTTTTGCTAGAAATCAAAAATAGTGACAAAAAAAAAGTGCAAAATGCACATTCAAGTTCTTATTAAAAAATAATTCCATTGAGATGAAAATAACCTTGATTTAGTTTTGTAGTAGTTTAAGGAGTGTATTTTATATTTTCATATCTGGGATAGCTAAGTTTAACAGTTTGGTGCAGCTTATATCAAAATTCAAATAGCTGAAATTTCAAATTCTCAAGCAGAAAGTCAGCATTTATTACACACTTGTAACAGAAATATTAGCTCCCCACATGATTAGAACTCAAAAGACTGTGGAACTATTAACAAGCATTAGCTTTTTAATTAGTGAATTTTATCTCCACAGTGTACACTTAATGCCTCACCATGTAAGTGCTTCATCTCTCTGGAGGCCTGAACATGAAGTCTAGTTTTCCCCAAGCACTCTGAGTGACTTGGGCAAAACCATGAATTCCTACTTATACTTTGCTTATATCCTTTTATGAGGGGAAAGAGGGAAATCGCCTTGCACTACTGCACTCATTTTCCTTTCACTTTTCCAGTATTTTCTCCCTAGACATGTTCCCAGAGGCGAAAAAAACCAACAAAAAAACCCCACAAAACACCACAAGACGGAGATTCTGATCTGGTTTGGTTTATTAATATATTGAAGTAATAAAAACTGAAGAACAATAATTTTAAATAGGGTGCTTCAGAGCCTTTAGAACTACCAGTATTAGACTGAGCCCAGTTATATTGGCTCATTTCTGTCAGTCTGGTTCAGTGAACAAACAATTCCAGAGATCCCCCTTAGCTCCTGCTAACCAGGGCAATTGCAGCACTGACTCCAGCTCTGAAGTTTGCTGCCAGAACGCAGCAGCCCCTCCCTCCAGAACAATGCTATTGGCTTTTTGGCTGTTTATACTGAACTCTGATCCCATTTTTGCCAGTGCAGTGTTCGTGCTTCCGGTTTCTGGAAAGTGCATTGCCCAATATGAAAGTTTACAGGAAGAAACAAACTTCAAAGCACCACGATTGCAATTATGAGGAGAGGAACAGGAGGTTTCTTTTTCCTTCCTACACAGAACAGCAGTGGGTGTTGCAGAGCTAACCAAGCTTTATCAGCCCCGGAACTCAAGTACAATTCTGCCAGCAATGTTCTTAACTTGTCTTTTGGCAAATACACTTTTATTTCTTGATCACAAACAGCAGCAGCACATGGACAAAACCGTGCTCGAGACACACTCTGTTCACACAGCATCAGCAGCAGCAATTTCAGAAGGTAGCCCTCATTCTCTCTGGACTTGCAGAAGCACACAGCGAGGACAGTGATTAATAAAGCTGTTCCAGTGAGGAGCAAAGTTAATTACATGCACGATTTAAGAGTATACAAATAAGCAAGGAATAGGAAAATGCCTAAAGAAATGGTTACATAAGAATAACACATGTATTAAGTAGACAGAGGTCTTATCTTACTAAAACATCTGGAGTAGATTGCTATGAGACTCCATTTTAAGTTTGATAGCAAATTCTTTCAGTCTTTCAGGACTGCATGAACACGGTTTATATAGTACATATTAAGATTTTCAGTAACATAAAACTATTCTTGAACTAAACATTCTACTCCTCCAAAAAACTACGTCCTTA
>VYZR01119073.1:0-40276 GCA_013400675.1 Oxylabes madagascariensis | reverse complement strand
GGAAGTTACAGCTTCAGGCCTTTAACTTGCTGGCACTGTTCTCACATTTCTGTTCCACCCTAGTTCAGAACTTTATCTCTAATATTTCACCTTCACTACCACAGCTCTTTCTCGGAGAGAAAGCACCCACCAGTCAGAAAAAAAGGAGGTGTTTTGGGAGCCAAATTTGCTTCCACTGCTCTTCAATCACTGTGTCGAGAATAGAGTACGGAATAACCAGGAACTTCCCTTGCCACAAAGCTCTTGCTCTTTCTGGAGACACCCATCTTCCTCTTAGAGGTTACACACCACTCACGGGTACCTCATTTTATTCCTATTTTATACCCGAAAGTCCAGTCTCCCTCAACTCTCTTCCCTTACCAAGGACACGCTCAGCATTGTATTGAAGCCTCAATTCCCTCAAACCAAAAAAGAGTTAACACAATCTCTCCGAGACGCAGATTAAAACGCTCCGAACTTTCTCCTCGCTTTCTTTTTCCAACCACAACAAGGGAGGCTGCCGAGGGACAGCAGGGCTTGGTTAGCCCGGAGACCCCGGGAAAGAAGAGGGACCCGAGCCCCGCTGGGTGACCCCAGGAAATTCCCTGGTGCAGCTTCCCCGGATTGCCTCGGGAAAAGGAACGACTGATCAGGAGAGGGGAACGGGATCCCGCGGGAAAGGGAACGACTGCCCGGGAGAAGGGAGCGGGACCCCTCGGGAAAGGGAACGAGTGCCCGGGAGAAGGGAGCGGGACCCCTCCGGAAAGGGCACGACCGCGCGGCCGGGGGGAGCGGGACCCCGCGGCCCCTCAGAGCGGCCGCTGCTCCCCCGCCCCACCGAACCCCCCGCGCACGCGCGCTGAGCACGGCCCCCACCGCCGCCCCTTCAGCCGCCGGCCGCCCCCGCCTCTCACCATGTACCAGGTGCCCAGGATGATGGTGCCGGTGCGCACATGGCAGCAGCCGCAGCAGCGGGTGCTGTAGAAGCGGTCGCGACTCCGCTTGAACGTCATGGCGGCGGCGCGCAGCTCCGACCGCCAGACCCGCCACCCGCCCTCTCCAGGCGGTTCCCGACACCGAGGGCCGTAAAACCCCCGATGCGCGCGTCACCGCCGCGCTGACCAATCAACCGCCGGGAGAGTGTCGCGGGGCGGGCCTGCGTTGCCACGGCGACGAGTGATTGACAGCACCTCGGACCAATCGCAATAGCCCTGGGACTGACGCCTCGCGGCCGTTCACCTGCGGCGCGGGGGCCGCACCTGAGGTGGGGGCGGTGCCCGTTCCGCCATGTTGGCTTTGCCCGGCTCTGCCGCCGGCCTTCAGGCGGGTCAGGCGCGGTAAGGTCCTGGCGTGCTCACCCGGGGCACGGGGAGTGGCTGACCGGAGGTTTGAAGAACCAGAACTTGGCAGCGAAAACCTACGGGGAAATCTTTGTCGTCTAGAGAGGTTCCCCTGTACTTAGCGGGGGTGAGGCGCGGCTCGAGTTATGCGGTCAGTTCTGAGCCCCTCAGTTCAGGAGGGACGTGGAAGTTCTGGAGAATGTCCATGGAAGAGCAACAGAGCTGGTGAAGCGTCCGGAGCAGAAACCCGATGAGGAGCGGCTGAGGGTGTTTTGTGTGGAGAAAAGAAAGCTCAGAGAGAACCTTATGGCTTTCTACAGCTCCCCGAAAGGAGGTTGTAGCCAGGTGGGGTCCGGCCTCTTCTCCCAGGCAGCTGGTGACAGCTTGAGAGGACATGGCCTCAGGCTGCATCAGGGAGGTTTAGTCTGGACGTCAGGAGGAATTTCTTCGTTGAAAGGGTGATTAGACATTGGAACAGCAGTCACTATCCCTGGAGGTGTTAAAAGACTGAACATGGCACTTCGTGCCACGGTCTGGTTAACGTGGTGTTAGGTCATGGTTTGGATTTGATGATCTCACAGGTCTTTTCCAACCTAATTGATTGTGTGATTATGGACAGCCCTTAATTTCAGAATAGTAGTGAGTAAGTAATGTCTCCTGATGCCCTGATTCCAGCTGGGGCAGTGTTAATTTTTGCAGGTGCCAGGAGGGAGCGTGGCTCAGATGTGGAGGTTGTTCTATATCACATCACTGGTCATTGCCAGGAGCAGGGGGAAAAGGGGTTTTTTCCTATGGAGAAAACATGTAGGAGGGAGCAGGGAGCCGACTGGAATTGTGCATTGGGAGTGGGGGCAGGTTTCTTATCTCATTGATGTTTCCGGTAAATTGCTGTGCCTCCATTTCTCAACTCCATCCCAATGCAGCAGGAAAGATGAGGGGAAGGGAAAGTGAGAGGGAGCAGCCTGTGGTTTCAGAAAGTCTCAGTGGGGGTCCTGAACTGGGGAGTACCATTCCTAACCCAGGACAGCTGGGCAGAGCCTGAAGAGCTCTGCTTTGAGGCGCTGCCAACATCCCCTGGGTTTCACTGAAATTCACCCAGTGCTGCAGAAGGTTTCGTTCACATGAACCGTTTTGCTGTTCTTTTGAGTTAATTCCTTGGACTAAAGGATAATATTAAGATTGTGTTACATGCTAAGAGGATATGCCTTCAGAGGGAAAACAGAAGAGGTGAAATTTAGTACACAGAAGTGCTTTACTTTGTGGGTGACTCCAAGCCCTACTCAAGCCCCTGCTGGTGAGTGGGTAATGGAAATGCTTCATTAGTTGCACCGAAACCTGCAACCTGCGGGTGCTGCACTTTTTAATATGTTAATTGGAAATAACGTGTGTAAATCCAAGTGCTGTCTTCATTTGTGTATGTGATAAGTTTCACCACCACTTAAGACACACAGTCTCCTCTTCCCACATGGAGCAGGACCCGTAAACTTCCCTGACCCGATGGTTTCTGGAGATCTGTGCTGTTGATGCAGAAATGCACACAGTTTATTTTAACCTTCTGCTTGCAGCTGCAAGTGTTTCCTTCTTGGCAGAGCAGTCTGAGACACAGAGCCATAAATATTTGCTGTGCATATATACACCAAGATGTATGTCAGTATTAATATTGAGTTTTTTCACTTCAAACAATGAGAAAGTAATGAGGGTGACAGTGCTTGTCTTTTTGATACATTCCAGATTATACAATTAACACATTTTATTGTTTTAGCTGCTTAGTCTATTTTTAATGTGAGCTGTTGCTGAGTTGTTTGAAATTATTTACTTAAGGGCCTTAAAAGTGATCTTTTTATTTTAAATCCCCAGAGTTCCATAGTTGTTGTTTTTTTTTTTTTTCTTCCTTAGGGCATATTTCATTTTTGAATAAACATGTTGTAAGTGCTGCTAAGATGGCTGTAATGATCCTGTTATAAACTGTTTGTTTCTTTCGTACTCTTAATGTTTTCAGCCCTGTGCACAGATGCCAAATCATCAACACTGATTT
The DNA here is from genome assembly GCA_013400675.1 of Oxylabes madagascariensis. Classification (NCBI taxonomy): domain Eukaryota; kingdom Metazoa; phylum Chordata; class Aves; order Passeriformes; family Timaliidae; genus Oxylabes; species Oxylabes madagascariensis. The sequence goes on along the minus strand of VYZR01119073.1, from coordinate 36,922 downwards.
AATGTAGCAAAAAAGGGACTAATTTTAATCAATATACACGTCCACGTAAAAAAAAAATAGAAAAAAGAATGTGCATTTTGTTGTAATCAGTCATTTAAAAAATCGGTTTTCTCACAGATGGCACTTTGGGAAGTCTAAGCCAACTATTCCTGCTTCATGCATGCCTGAATTGATTACATTGTTCTGCGGAGCTGAGAGATTCTCCTTCCTGTTGGTCTGTCCCTGTGTGAAACAGGAATTCACAGGATTAGAATGAGTCAGAAATGAAAGCAGGAGCCCCTCCCTCAAAGTTTGGACGTCCACTTGGAAGCCTCTAGATCCCACTCCCAGTTCAAATGGTTTGTGAGGGAAGTGTTCCAACTGAGATCTTGCACTTGGACACTTTGCCTTCGCTAAGATCAAGCTCTTGTCAGGCTCAGATTTTCGGGGCTATTTTCATGAGATGAAAGAAATCTTAATTAAGTGTTCATATCTTTGTCAGCCAGACTCAGAATAAAAATTGATGCGATTCCCTTGAGCTTCACTGCTTGTTATATTCCACAAACAAAAAAGATACTGGGAATAATGTGAATCTCATTTAACATCACAAAGAAGCTTTCAACAGCAGGATAGGCTGATGTGGAACTATTTAATTTGCATAAAAAAAACTTCTCTACTTTCTCCTCCCTTTAAAAAAAAAAAAAAGGAAAAGAAAGATTTAAAGAGTATTTTGAGAATGATTGCATTGTTGTACTTGGGGGAAGAGGTAATAGGTTAATGATTTTAGTCCTACCCTCTGTGAAAAATTCCAGTTCTTCCATACCCCAAGCAGCCTAGATGACCTCAGGCAAGACACTTGCTTCTCGCTGAGCCTTAATTCTCTCCTTTTTGCTAGTTCAAAGAGGATTTGTGAGGCTAAATATATTAAAAACTCTGGGCTCAGCTTACAGTCATGACAGGCCGAGCAAAATCTGAGTGTCAGCGAGTACTGGTGATAAAACTTCCTCACAAATAGCTGAAAGACCGTGGCAGGACCAAAGCATCCACAACAGTAAGAGCAGGAAGCCGTACACAAATCTGCAAGTCAGGAGCAGCTGCAAAAGAATGATTGGGATTCCTTTACCAGCATGACATTTTAACTCCTTCCCTCTCACAGGTAGAGAGGGTTTGATATCGAGGTGTTCCTCATTAGCCAAACTAGTCAGGGCTTTCAAAACCCATGTCTAGACAGGAGATTTGCACTTCTGTCTTGAGAGAGCCTGGCAGTGTTTTACCAAACACAAATTCGTTTTGGATAATCATATTTTAATGAGGTGACAGCAAAACAGCTCGGATCAGGTAAATGAGAGACCAGACTTCAACTTCTTCAAAAATTTAAAGTCCTACACTTGTAAGATGTCAAAACAATGCAGCAGTAAGACTATTTTCTGCTAATTTTTGCAATACCATAGTTTTTCCCTTTTGTGCTGTTCTTCAGTCTATCCTAGCCTAGAAGATGGTGGTTTCATGCTGTAACCACACACTGAACTATTGCCAGGATGGCAACATTTTGAAGAATAAAGTGCTGTTCTGCATTTGCTTTGTTGGGTGAAGGGAAACCTCCAGACTCTGAACTGATAACCATACGTAGCCTCGGGCAGAGTTCATATCACTTCATAGGGAAAATATTTTCCTGATGGGGGTTGAGAAACGAAGGCACAGTGGGATGAACTGATCTGACCAACACTACTACAGATCAGTCAAAGCTCCAGGAACATCTTGTCCATTGGCTTCTTTGCCAGGAAGTAAAAGGTACAGTGCTGGACATGTTGGAGCTCCTCCATCCCAAATGGAAGGCACTTGAGAATGAGGGCAGGAACAAGTTACTGCTATTTTTTAAATTTTTTTCCTATGACTTTATGCATGTGCCTGCTACTCTGCATTCTAAAACTAAAAACAAACAAACAAACAAACAAACAAACAAAAAAAAAAAAGTTAGTTAGCTCCTCAGACTCGATTATTTTCCATGCTGAACAAACATTTTTAGATTAAAAACCAGAAAGTTTTTCAACATCAGAGAGGAAGTAATATCTTTACATAGAAACTGCAATATATAACACTCTATGCCTTTAACAGAATTTAGAAAGATCCATAGAACTGGTGCAGAAGGTGTGAAAAATACCCAGGCTGAAAGCATGGATTGACTTTTTGCTTCCTTAAAAAAGATAAGAATGTACTACAGTAAAGGCAAGGCATTAACATATCAATAAGGGGAAAAAAACCCTCATATAAATTAGTCAGGGGGAAACTTTCCTGTTGGTGACTCATACAGCAAAATCAGAGATACCCTGAAGTCAGCATTAACAAATTTTACCATTCTTTTTCTCCAAGATGAATTTTATAGGAAAACAATCTAATCTGGATGATCAGTGGTTTCTTGTAAAAAGGGTTAGAAAGTAATAAGAATGTATCACAATGAGTTTTGTGATTATTGAATTTTACTCTTGTTTACTGAATTAATCAACTTCATTTTGGGATTCCTAATGTGATTTTCCAAGCTTTTGTACTATTTGTTCTAGTCAGTTGCTGTTAACAATATGAATTATCTTTTACCAGTATGAGTCAGTTTAACTCAGTTCCAAAACTTTTGAACTCATAACAAATGGGTCAGAAAGTCAGGATTAGAAAATAAACTAAAATATGACAGCATGATATAAAATTTCTCTAAGCCCAGGACCATTTCTGGGTTATTTGCTGCATGCTCAGATTTTCTAAATCTCAAACACTGAATAAAAATTCATTTAAGAGAATCAAAACCTGCTAAATTAAAAGAGCTATGGTTCATTTATAGCAGCCTCCACACAGCTGAGGAGCTATGAAAATATCTAAAAATAACATGATCTAAAACGGTACTTGCAATTTCAGATATCTCAGTGCTTTCACATGAACAACAGTGAGCACTGGAAATGGAAAATCTCCTGTACTCACTGGCAGCCTCCTCCTTGCAGCCCTCAGCCTGGACTTGCTCCTCCATGGATCTTGGCAGGGTGAACAGAGGAGCCTGAGGACCTGAACACCACCTTCTCAGGGCAGCAGGGAGTCACCTTCTGGTGGTTATTTCTTTACATGTTGGTTCCTTGGGTTTGCAGCTGGGGATGCCAGCAGGTTTCCAGGAGGAACACTGGCAGGCGGCTGTTGCTGCCAGAAGAGCTCGATAACGCCATTTATCAGGAGTCCCTGTAATGTGCACTGCACAGAGCCGCCACCAAAGGAAAATTGTGCCTCCAAAGTGAAATCAAAGTTTGATGGAAAATAACGTGTACCAGTTTTCTGATACTCTCTTGGTGAGACGACACAGGGCTCAATTAACTCTTACAGCGGCCTTTTCCCCAGAAGACACAGGGATTTTGTTTCTGAGATCAATGCATTACAGTGTCTGTTCAGTCAGGACAGGAGGACCTTTCCTTTGCAGGAACACCTGCAGGGCTGAATATCAGGGATGGCACATACTGCAAAGTTCATTTGACCTTGAAAAGATCCCTGAGTCTGGTTCAGTACAATCAAAGAAGGACAAGGTTTCCTATATCTGATTTTTGCGACCCATGACTTGAAAACCGTCTCTCACAACATCCAGCTACCCTTAGAAAATACTCAGCGTTACAGAGTAGGCCCATGTTGTAAGCATAGTAAAGAAATTTTTTCCTGCCAGGCAATTAGCATGTCTACCTGCTAGTCAGCTTGTGGACATGTTGGCTGTGCCACTGATCTGCACATTGGGTGGGACCTTGATAATCACAGACAATTACAGTGATCAGTTATGGGTAATTATGGAACAGCAGGCCAAACTCCTCTCTATGGTTGCCTGTTTTAACCCTGGCAGTGTTACATCATGGTTTGAATATGAAGCAAAGCTCCAGCCTCTGCATCTGCATCCTGCTGTCTGCCTGCAAGTAAACACAACTTTGTAGGTCAGGAGTTTGTCAGTTACATAATCAGCCACATCTTAATGCCTGTGATACTATAGATTCATCATGTGTGGATATGGCTCTTTTATTAGGGATATAGCCTATCTTCCACCTTCAAGAGGCTGCCCACAAGAAACGGCATCATTACAAAAGTAGAGCTGGCTGAGTTTAAGAGAAAGTGGGAACTTGAAGCTGTGTATTTCATCATTAACAGCTGCAACTGTAACAATTAATTGCTTGGCCCTAACCAGATCATAGATGTTTGCCAGCCACACTTCATCCCACCTCCCACACTGTGGCTGCACCAGAGGTTGGATTTCCAGCCGCTGGGCCATTTGCAGGCATGTGGAGAGCTTTTGGCTGTTCCTACGGCAAGTACCTCTCAAGCAGCTAATAAATTGCTTACAGAAAAGGCAGGGGGTGCCAGCTGGACCCGGCCCATGAACTGGCAGTTAGACTACACTGGGTTACTGAATGACCAGAGAGAACTACTCTCCATTTACTCTTCTAAGGGATAACATTCAGTTACAGCTCAAGCAATGCCTCAGCATGTTAGGGGGATGTTGAATCTTCTGTCTGAGGATTTACAATGGTCTTCAGCTAGCAAACATCAGGGACTGGGCGAATGTGCACATCCAGTGCACCCATTTAACCCTCCCGGAGCCAGGAGCAGCAGAGCAGACTGATGATCTGCACAGCCTCAGTCCTAAAAGCACAGAAACTAGGGAATAACCTGAACATCTGGTGATGAAGGGGAGTTTCTTAAGGAACTCAAAGGTCTGATTTTCAAAGCATCTGCAGAGACCATTTATGAAGCTGTGTGATGATTTTTCAGCCTCTGACAACTGGGGAGTGAAAGAATGGAAGTTGACAGAGTTGCTTAGAGCTTCGTGTTCTGGTTTGGTTGTTTTTGTAAATTGAGTTCTCTCACTGAAGAACACTTCTGCATCCCTGGAAGCCCGAGCAGCAGCACTGCTGGGGGACGTGGTACAGGAAGGCTCCAGGCACTGCCACAGCCATATCAAACAAGCAACAACCAACACAGCCTCCCCTAACTGCTGACAAAACAGATGAATCACACAAGCATGCTGTACATTGCCACCCCATTTACCTTGAAAGGTGCTTTTCAATTATTTAGGAAAGCTTATGATCAAGAATATTTAGTTGTAGAAGTATATTTTTTTGTCTACATTAGAGTGTGGTATTAAATAATATGCTGCTGTAAACTATTGAGCTCATCTGTATTACTGCGATGACTTCCCAGAGGTGAAACAGTGAAGCCAGAAGGGAAATGCAGGCCGCAGACACCACTGAAGTCAGGAAGAGGGGTACTGAAGAATTTGACAGAAAAACAGTAATATAATTTGCTGCTGCTTGTCATCAGCACCTCAGTCAGCTTGTCAGTGTTATAAGTCTGGATTGTTCTTTCATCCCAACAACAAAAGAACATCATGAGGATTTCCTAAATATAGAAGAGTTAAGATAAAGGGAAACTCTTAAAAAAATTTTTAGTACCTTGAAAAAGCTTGAAAATGGAGTGATTCTAGCAAAAAAAATATGCTCTTACTCACACACATACAACTTAAATAAAACAGCTCATGAGTGTTGGGCTTTGGACAAAAGTTTTAATTTTTAATTATAAAAACAGTGACATTTGAAATACTGAAAAATGTTGAAATAAAGCATAATTACAAAGACACCAAAAAGTTTACAAGCAGATATAGAGAAAAAAGCAGAAGAAATCTGTAGTCCACCAATCCTGTGAGCTTCTCTTTATCTCTTTTTCATTCTTTCTTTCTTTTTTGAATGACAGAGGTTATCTTCAATGCTAAGCAAAGGCCATGGGCAACATCCTGGCCCCAATTAGGTCAATGAATGTTTTCCACTGGCTTCAGAGATAGCAGAACTTTGTTCATGACCCACATACTCATTAGCCCATCTTCTAAATCCTTGAACTTGCTGTACCTGTTCCTCCAGCGAGGCCATGTATTTTCTTGTTACGCATCTATTCCAAACCAATTGCTTTCCCGCATCTATTCCAAACCAATTGCTTTCCCGATAAAAGCTGTTTGGTCTGTCCAGTCCATTCACAAACTGCCAATATTTCGCCTACACTGAGACACAAACATCAAGATGTGCAGATCCTAGACAGTGGGCTGCTGAGTGGCGTCAGTTAAGATTACCCCTCCCCTGCCTGTCTGAAACGAGCCTACTGTGCTAAATTTCAGGGCACACAGTACAGCAAACTATCCCAAAAATCACAGCACAAGAGAACTGCCCTTCAACATATAGTGGCTAAACTCTAAACACAAACACATTGCTGCAGTTAATTGCTTCTCAGAAGGGTACAGCTGATTTGACAGCCATGCAACAGACGAAGGCCATCAAAGACAAGTGTTGAGCTGCAGGTAAAGCTTAGACAAGCTGGGATCAGGGATCAGGGATGTAATGGCAGAAGCACAGAGCTCTCCTCTGGCTCCATGATGCAAACAGGAGTGCAGCTGTGGCAGTGTAAAGCCACGGACATCCCTAGTTATTTCACTGTCCTAGTGAGAAGAGTTTCACGGCATCAGCCCAAAGCCTACAAATGTGCACACATTTAACATGCATTAGTAACAGTCCCCCACCATCTCCAAAGGCACAGAGTCAAATGCAGATGGAGATTTGAGAAACACTATCTCATCCTTCGAGGCAGCACTTCTGAGATTGGTCAGGCACAGTCTCAGGACCATCTGAAGACCCTCCCCAGCTACCACCAAAGCTGCAGCTCCTCTGGGGATAAAGGGCTTCTGCTTTTAGTGGTGCCAGTTCAGCACTGTTTATAAACCGCAGTATTCTATTGTAACACATCCTCTCCTCCATACTATGAGCCCTCTGACAAGGAGAAATACACACTCTTCAATAAATACTAAACCAACTTAAAAAATTCATTCACAAATTTAGTTTATATTAGAATATTCAAGTGACAAAATGATAAAAAACTTCCAAACATCAGGTTAAGAAAAACGATTTTTAAAAGTTACCTCAGTTTACTATAAGTACAAATGCAACATGCTTTGGACATACAGACTTTAAACTTTAGCCCACCATGAAATCCAGGGAGAAAAATACGTTAAGACCATCTTTCCAAACAAGTTAAAAACCTCCTTTAGAAATGTTCCTTGAGGAGCAAACTAGTCTGCCACGGGGTAAAAAGTATAAATATGGCAAGGTAAGAGTCAAAAGTCTGACAGTAGTAGCCACCAAGGATTTAAAAGAGTTAGGAGGTTGGAGAATGATCCATGTTATTCTCCCTTTGTTTCTGAACAATGCTTTCTTCTGTACATTACTAGCCTGTCAATGAGCCCCTCTGCGAAAATGCCAGAGGAGGCCAGACTAGCTGGTGGATCCTCCATGGGACCAAGCACAGTCACAGTCAGGTACAGCCCGACTATTTCTACAATGGCATAGAGCACTACAAGTTGACGTACGACATGACAGCAAAAAAACTGAAAGGACTTAATGCAACCAGTCAAACCCCATTCAACAGCTTTTGATCTAGGGCAGCAGCTTGCAGCGAACAGCCACTCTGTTTCCAAACCACCTTCTGCACACAGCCTGCTGCCTCTCTCCGCTCTCTCACACACTCACGCTCTCTGGCTCACTGCTCCTCTTCTCTTCCTCTCGCTGGGAGGTCTCCTGGAGCCTCTCTTTGCCTAGGGCTCAGCGGCATCGCAGAAAGCAGAATCCTTGCGGCTCATTGGCGTGTCTGCCCCATTGGGTTGGCGCTCTGGCAGCTACGCAGCTCCCTCAAGTCTCTTTCTTCATTTTCTTCCTCTTCCTCCTCTCCTTTTTTCCAGGTACACCTGCCATACAAACAACAGGGACAGTGTACAAATATTCCACATGTAATTGTATCCCTGAGAACTGTTGGCTTTTTGTCTGATGAAGAGGATTTAAGGGTTCTTAGATATGTTTTACAAGGGCCACCTACTTTCAAGGGTAATTCAAAGTCATGGGGAGGACTCAGTGTTTTTAGTGGGCTCTGACTCACTCACATTTGCTTCTGTTTCATGTTGAAAAGAGCTGTGCAAAAATTACTGTCATTAATTGCAATAGTAGCTTTTTTTTTTTTTGTTTGCTCAGTAACTGAAAGGAACAGGAACAGGTATTTGTCACAGAAAAGCCTCTGAGTAATACAGAGCCTGTCAAAGAATTAAAATATGCAGCTAAAGGAGAAGCATTTCACATATTCATTTAAAAATGCATTTGTGAACCCTTCTTAGATTATACATTACTCTGAAAATTCATCAGATGTGCAAAAACAATCACTTACTGTTATTGGGTGAATTATTAACCATGTCCAAGGATTTTTCGAAGGAAGCACCGACTGCATCACTGCTATGTTTTGTAGATATGAAGTCCCTGGGGCCTTCTTCCATTCTTGTTTGCAAACCTTGCTGGGGCTTAATTGAAACAATATGCATCACTAAGCATATGAGTTAAACGAAGCATGTGCAAGTACAAAATATGAGAGAAAATGTCATTATTGTGGGGCATTTAAAGAAACTGCAGGACAAATTCATTTTTACATGATTTGAGTAGTTTGCCATGTTATCTACCTACCTCTTATTTGTTTTAGAGGGGATTAAAGTGTTGAAATTGTCTTTCAGTGTTATTTCCCCCCTTGCTTCCCCCAGTGAACAGAAGAGCAGCAAGAAATACTGAGATGAAAATACTGGCATTGTGTAGTGACACTGAAGAGTAAGATGTGCCCAGTGACTGCTAAATGACTAGAGTCCACAGAAACACTGGAGGTAGCATGAGGAGTGTGATGAGCAACTTTGTAGATTTGGCTTCATAAGTAATTTAATTTTTTACGTCCATCTGAAGGCTGAGCTTGCACAGCAGCATTTGGGGCACCAGACACCAGCATTTGAGGCTGACATGAACGAGCTTCTTCTGGCCCATCATAAACGTCAGAGGAAGCAATGCTGTCCTGAGGAGTCTGAACAGCACTGTTAAGGTTATTCATGAAGGTACGTACAAAGCTAAACCAACTAACTGGATGTGCAAGAGAGAGAGTGGTATGGCAGCACTTTGGGAACTGATAGGATATCCTAATGATTATTGTGGTCAGTGAGGTAGTTAAAACCTTTCCCTTAAAATGGAAGCATCAGATCTGTGAGCAAAATTGTCTCAAGGATCATGAGAGACCACAGTGGGTATGAGGGGAAGACAAATGATTTAAAAAAAAAAAAAGGCAGCTGAACATGTCCAGCAAAACATATTCTGTGACCAGTGAATGAAACACAATTTGGACATTTTGGGCATTCCCCCCCACAATTTCTCATTTCGCTGAGCACCAATCACAAGCAAGGACTGGTCCAAAAGCCAGTCAACACTGTGTTCCTTTGCACTTCCCATTCCAAATGAACTGACATTCTCCACAGCCTTTCTCTGTTGCACTCTGAGACATTTTTCTCTCAATAAGCTTTTTAATGGTATAACAGTGGCCTTGTTTTATCTTCACTGACTTTTGGGAACCACCTTTTCATTACTGTTGATATCTCTGGGTGACCTCCAGCTAAAGATGAAACACAGGCCAATTGTACACTAAATTTGGAGTGCATCTGGTTTTAATCATGGATGAAAAAATGTTTAGGCAGATGCATTCCAAGTTTAGTGCACAACATTCTGTACTGCAAAATCAAAGTGTTTTGAAAACATGTTAGGGAATACTATGATGCAAAACTCCACTGTTCATTGTGCTCATAACTTCTTTTTATGGGAAGACAGGGAGAAAGGAGCAGAGAAAGCCAGAAGACAGAGAGGAAGAAAAGACTCCCTCAGGTCATCCTAACAGAGAAGAATCCCCCTCTGATCATAGAAAACCAAACACTACTCTTGGAATACAAAATACTCACATGCCTCAGTCCAGCTCCACCCCTTGCTTCCTTCACTTCCATTTTCTTCTTCTTCCGTTGTGTTTTGCTTTCGGGTCCAGAAAGGCAGAAACGAGTGCCTGCTTTGCCTTTTGGCAAATCCTGAAAGCATCAGAGATTTTGTAAGAGGAGTCCTGGGACAGCTAATTTTGGGTTTTTTTCAGGAGAAATGATTACATCCAGGAGTGTGTGCTGACAGTATACAAGCAGGGCTCTCTCCGTGGATAGGGTGCACACCTCAGCTTAACACATCTCTCTGCAAAAAGCTCAGCATGCTCTTCCCACTGCTGCCCAAAGAGAACATTTCCCTGGGCTTCTGGAAATCATTTAAACAGCAAGACTTCTGCTTCTGCATCTCCACCCAAGATACCACTGTATCACTGTCACCAAAGCCTCTTATCAGCAAACTTAAATAAGTATGTCCTGGGTGCCCAAGATGCTGTGAAGGCTGTGTCAGTTCTGGACTCCACACCTCTTTTAAGGCCTGGGTATTTGAGAAGGTCAGCAGCAGTAGGGTGCAAACACCCAGGGTTTGCTGCTTAGGACAGCAATACCAGGGGGATGATGAACTCCCAGAACCAGCCAACTCCCCCCAGCCCATCTCATGCCTCCTGCAAGTGTGTCCCCCAGCTCCAGCTATCTCAGACAGGTCAGGCAGGGACCATGCCAAGCAATTCCTCCAGCATGAGAAAGCCCCCACAACCGAAGGAGCTTGGCTCCAGGGCTGGGCTGGAGACCCCAGCGTGGATGAGACTGACCCCAGAGGACCAGGTCTCCCTTGGCCATCAACAGCACTGCCTCACCTTCTTCTCATCCCTTGTCTGATGCTCCTCATCTCCAGTCCAGTTTCCCCACTCCTCTGTGGGAGCCTTCCAGTCAGAGTCCAGGTCAATCACTGAAGGGTCACCTATTAGGGCAAGCATTGAATGAGTTATGTTCAAATCCATACTACTTCCCAGCCTCACATGAGCAGCACAAATGCTGCAAAAATACCTGACATCTTGCTTGCCCATGTGATATTTGGATGCACATGTATGCATGTCTTAAATGTGTTAAAACATTTACAAATTTAATTTTAAAATGTATTAAGACGTATATATTGACTGCCAACTCACAATTAGTGACAGCATTCTTCAGGACAGGAGAAAAATGAGAGAAGGGCAGAAAAGCACATACAAAAATAAAACCCCTTCCAGCCTGCACTTCAAGAAAACAAGCTTTACAAAACTAATAGTGTGGCTTGTCAAATATTTCCTTTTAATTTTATGAAGAAGGATTGAGGCATATTCAGAAACACTGGCAGACACAACAGGCTCTTCATTCACAGCAACACACTATCCTCTGGGCAATTATTCATATGGAAGAGTAATATTAGCAAAGGATTTGTGCATTCGTTATTGCTCTCATTGGTGTTTTCTTTCTTAGAAAAAATAGAATGAAGTACATTCTCAACTTCATCTTCCTTTTCTATTTTCTTCTCTTGAACGTAAACCAGACAAGCACCATCCCAGCACTGATTTCCAGACCTCCTTAAGACACAACTCTAAACAGGCACAAATTAGGTAACACCTGCCCTGCATCAATTCTGATCATTTCATGGGAACTGAGCAAAAATATTTTCAAAATCTTTTCGGTTTCTCTATCTTTCAGCATCTGGTACTTTTGAAAATCTGGCTGTAAGCCCTCAGCTGCCTCTCCACAAAGCACTGCAAACTATCCTCAGTCAAGAAGGCAAAACAGACCAGTTTTAATTCCTTCACCCAAACTGAATGAGGTGCAAAAAAGCAGATAAATCAGTATAAGATGTTGAAAGGACTACTTGATTATTTTTTAACAATTTGAATGTAACAATCTTAAGTCTTGTCCTAACAGGAAGAACAGCTTAAAAACACAACATACAATGATAACTCTTAGCTGATTACGTCTCTTAAAAAAAAAAAAATCCCAAGCTGGATGGAAAAACTTCTACTTGAAGCAGGGCCAAAACCAAAAGCATGCTGGGAATGATAAAAGAAAACTGTTTCCAAAAAGTTGCTCTGACCAGTTTGCTGCCAAATGTTATAAACATGATTATAAACATTGTTCAAGTCTCTCAGTTTAAAATCCATGCCCTCTATATAGATAATATGCCTTTCCTTCTTCAAAAGGGAAAGGAACAGCTAATTTTGAATGCATTCCCCAATAAAATTCCTGTCCAAAGTGGAATTCAGTCTCCTGAGCTGCAAGGCAGCAGCTCTGCTGATGGATGCTCTTGTGGGTGTGCAAGCAAAACATAACACATGGAAAGCCCCAACTATTGTTTCCACCTTTTTAACTTCTGGTATCTCAAAAGGTGCGTTTTATGTATATACTTCTAAACATGAAAATAGTTTCCATGGCAAACTGCCTGCAGTGGGTTTATGTTAATGCTTCACCCTTGTCACATGTGGGCATGAACCCTGGCCAGACAGCGGTAACTCTGCCTCATCTCAGAATTACTCTTCCCCAAGTATTGTGTCCCGGGGGTGTTTAAAATCAACTCAGACTAAAATTAAGGGCAATATAAGATTCTTTACAATTTGCTGGATTTGATGGGGAAATCAGATTAAATGTACTTACCCTAAAGCTCTGATTAAATGTACTTATCCCAAAGCTCTGACTTAAAATCTCTTCTGTTGTGTAGCATATTTCTCTTCTACAGTGACATCTCCCGTAGTGTCTTTAAACTTTGAATACTCTAGTATTTTTAAATCTGATTCTCCTTGGGTCATCAATTCTCTCACAGGCTAAAACTGATCAGTAATTCCTGGGAACATAAACACTTAAAGGAATAAAAGGAATGTGCTGTGCAGCAGGATGTCCTCCTGCTCCCCATGTGGGCTTAGCCCTGACAGAGGTGATATCTCTCTCAGCACCAACACAGACCAACATCATGGCAATTCCCACTGTTTATTTTTACAAAAGCAATGCTGTTAAATGTCATTTTCCACCTAAGTTCTTGCTTGCAACCCACCCCAGTCCTCCAGCAAACTCCACCAAGACAAAGCTGTACTTTTCTGTTGGCAGCAAACATCTGCAGAGTGCATTTCAAGGCCAAGGTGGTTTCCATGTAACCCATGCAATGAAAACACTTTTAGATCCTGAAAGGCACAACATTGAAGGTGTCTTCAGAAATCAGGGAGGCTGCAGGCAGAAAGTCCATCCCAGCACCAACTACTTGAACGCCCTTGGTCTCCAGTCTCTCTCCTGTGTAACAAGGAGCAGACGGAGCAGATGGCTGTGCCCTGGGGGGTTGGGGAGCAGGCAAACAGCAGCAGGATCTGGTCAAAGGAGACAGTCAGCAGGTTCTCTGTGCCTGCTGATAGATAGGGTGGAGTACAGTACTGTACAGGCTGAACCTAATTATCTGGACTGGAAAATGACACTGAAAACTCAGTCTGTGTCACCAAGAAGGGGATTAAAAATTTTCTGATCTGGAGTGGTACAATTGGATTCTGATCTGCCAGCATCTCTCTTGGCATGCTGTCCCAAAATATGGGCAGCAGAAACTTGAGGGAGGTTCATCTGGCAGGGCAAACCCCTCAGTAGGCTGCATATTGTCCGTGGCACTGAGCTTTACTGTGGCTGCTGTAGAAAACCCATCCCTTTGCAAAGGTCAGCTTACTGTGTTGTGAACACAGTCCTAACCCAAATCCTTGCCAAGATATCACTTGTAGACTAAGTGTAATACATACACTGTAATACAGTTGAAATGGGTAGATAATTTCCAGTCTAAAGCTTGAATTTCTGTGTTACAGGTCAATAGCTGGGTGGAGGAATCCCTTATTTGGCACCTTCCTTCAGCATAATTCAGTAGAGGCAAAATATCAAATAAACCCCAGACTGAAGACTTCTTTTAGTGGAAAAAAGCTACTGATTCCCATAAAATAAAGGAATTAAAGTTGATTTTAACTCTGGAACAGAAGGAAGTTGGGGAGTCAGGAGACATAAGGTCAGGAGATGTGAGAGTTTTCTTAAGGTTATGGGGAAAATTTGCTTTGGCAATCAAGAAGGATTCATTGAGAGGGTGCCAAGACACAGATAAAAAGTGACTCTCGTGATCATGAGACATTGCATTTGCATAGCAGAATGTGGATTTTCTGAGATTGCAACGCACTATTGCCAAAGCACAGGTCCACTGCACTTGGAAGCAGATGCATGGGATAAAATTAGTATTCCCTTGCCTTGGAACCAGACACAAGTGTTCTAAAACAGCCCAGCAGGCCGCACTGTGTGGGTTGCATGTTTTGTAACAGCAAAACCAGCCACAGCTTGCAATGTTGTTCTGTGGCACAGCAAAGCTGAGGTAGATAAATGTCACCAAAGGGGCAGTGGCAGATGTGTGGCACAGGTACACAAAGGGAGCATTAGGAAACACGAGCCAGTAAAGCTTCCAAGGCAGAGAGGCAGGAGAACCAAGAACAACCCTGCAGAGGAGGCAAGAAAGGCACCTGGTTAAAGCAGAGCACTTTCCGGGCTCCAAAATAAAGTGAATTATCTCAGGACCTAAAGTGGTTCAGCCCCCTTTCTTTCTCTTTGTGACAGGAATGAAAAGCAGGCAAACACTAATGATGAGTAGGGAAAAATGATGAACAAAGCTTCCCACTTTGGGGCCCCCTTCCCTCATGGCAGTCCTGGCCACCTCAGCCTGCTGGTGGGACTGCAGCCATCAGTGCTGACCATGTGGCTTCAACTCCAAGACACTGAATGCCCCCAGCTAACAAAGACTTAGATCCCTAAGGACTAATTGTTTGAATACGCAGAGACAATGACTGATGACAGAATGAGAATTTCAGAATCAATGAGGTTGGTTGGAAGTGGCCTCTGGAGATTGTCTAGTCCCACCTCACGGCTCACAGAGGGCTCAGCTACAGCAGCTTTCTCAGGAATGCAGCAGAGTTTTGAATATTTTGAAGGGTGGAGATTCTGCAACCTCTCTGGGCAATCTGTTCTGTTGCCTGACCACTCTTACCATAAAAAAAAGCTTTCACTAATGAATAAGAGCTGATTCACTTCTTACCCATTTGCCTGCTCCCCACTCTCTGGGCCAACCATAGGCAATAACCCCATCAGGTGCTCATACACAGGCATGGCTGGACCTTCTCCAGGGTATCCCTGACTGTCTTGTACTGGGGAGCCCAGAAATGGAGACAGGTCTCCAGATATGACAATAATTAAGAATTAACCACCAGCTATGACAATGATTAAGAGTTAACCACCATCAGCATGTATCATTAATGAATGTCAACACAGCAGTGTGTTGTTTGGAAACCAGCCTGATTGAGAGTTTTAAATATTCCAAAAGTGACTGCCCAGTTCCCTTTACCACTAACTCCCTCTCTCCCTCTATTGTATATGTGCTTTCAGTTGTGCCAACACTTAAACCTCAAGCCTTTTGTAAGTGAGGGTGTTGCTATTGCTGGTGCTTCACAAGAAGATAACCTGATGTGGAGCAGGGAGCAGGCCAAGGCAGCTCCAGCAGCTGGGCCAGAGGAAGGAGTCCAGCATCCAGCTCCTTCTGCTGTACCAGCCCAGCACAGAACAAAGAGACTCATTACATGTACTGCTCTGGATTTGATAAAATGACCCCAGCTCATATTTAGGGTATGAATGGCTTTTTTTTTTTTTTTTTTTAGTTCCAAGCCTGCAAGAGCTAACAGGCCGTGTTTAACTGTCTAAGAGCTCATTTTGCCTGCAGCACCGACCTTAATGCCAACCATTACCTCATCTAAATTCAGGGAATACATGATGCACCCCTCCTCTGCATCAATATCAAGGCCGATGATTCAAAGGGGAAAAAAAATACCAGGACAAAAAAGCAAGCTGTAAGACAGACAGAGCCCTCTAAACACCTCTGCTCTGATGTTTCCAGGAGCAAGCTGCTGAATTTGTTCCTATCGTTTTACTCTCAGACAGATATGGAACTCCAACAGCAGAGCTGCGGCTTGGCTTTGCAAGTGCAGATCAAGCCCAGAGTGTGCCAAGCCTGGCATGTGCTAAATGCAGTGCAAGGGAACGTTGCTGAAGAGCTGCCCACACTGGGTGTGATGGGCTCCAAAGCTGGAAAGGGCCAGGCACCCACTGCAGCAACGCAGGGGTAAAGAAACACAGCACCAAGGGAAGGGAAGGCTCAGCGTTCGGGATTTTGGTTTTATTCTTTTTAAAGCCAACCGTGCTATTTATAAAATCACGGCCAAAATGATGCATCTGCTGCAGAGCTTCAGTTACCGCTGGGCAGAGAAGCAAGACAACCACAGTCTTTTCTCCTTAATGCATTCCACCCCTCTGGGTTCTCCTGCAGTTAAGCAATCAGAGCAGCTAGAGCACAAAGAGGTTTGCTCAGCTCATCAGCCATCATTCCTGCAAGAGCAGGGAAAAGCCTCCCAAGAACAGGGGTATATATAAATATTTTACTCGATCCTGACCAAAAGGTCAAGAGAAAAGGCCATCTAATACCCACACTGTTCATGCCAAATTATTCCAACCACTCAGAACCCATGCTTCTCTTTCTTTTAAAACTTAAAAAAACACCCATTACTAGTCATAAAAAGACTGAAATCCCGATTGCCACAATGCACTGGAGTTGTATTCTGCATCTGGGTTCAGGGCATTTCCAAGGAAATTTAAAATTTTGGCAAAGGTACGTGGAGCTCGAAAAGCACCTTGTCCTCCCACGGCTCTCCCTCAGCCACCCCACTGAGCCTGGGCTGCAGCTGCCTGGAAAGGGCTCACTCAGCTCCACCTTCCCACACATCGATGGGAAGGAGGGAGGGAAACAATGCTCCGGTTATGGGAACCAAACACAGCTTTGAACTCGTTTTACAAATTCCCTAATCTCAGTTGACCGGTAACACGTGGGGCTCATTGAAACACAGAGCCCATCCTGCTGCCCCTGGCAGGGTGTGGGGAGGGATCGCCCTGTGCTTGCCCTGTTCCTGTGCTTATCTGCCCGCAGCTGATAGCACTGCAACTGCAGACAGGCCCCTAAAGCTGCTGCTGCTGCCCAGCAGCTCTAATTACACTTTGCACCAGGATGTATGCACCAAAACAGACTGTACCTACCGCATTGTTTGTTTTTCTTCTGAGGGAGAACAAATAAAATGCGCTTTCTTGCCCTTCTCAAGGGTTCCAGGTGGATAACTGCTGCCCTGACCAAGCTGACAGCAGCTCTGGGCTCAAAACCAGACCCACACGGGATTTCTCCGTGACCAGCAAAGGAGCCACGTGGGAAGTGGACCCTGATGTCTGAGGCTTAGGGAATGGACTGAAGAGAGTTCCTGCATTGGTGCACTTGTTTGTCTACAGAAAATGGGCCAAGAGACGTACCCTGCCCCTGCCACGCATCATCTGCTGGGAGGAAAGTCGAGCTGCCATGCCAACAGCATCTGGAAGGACTGTCCTCAGATGATTTACTCTTCACGTTATCTGCACATAGGAAAGCATCTTCATTAAAAAATTAAACCAAAAAAAGCCCAAATCTCAAGGCTAAAAGATAATCATGCAGGTACAGTCACATTATTAAAACAAATTAATCATGCCTCTGTCTGCTCGCTATGTCACAATGCCTGGATGTTATGTAATTTAAGCCACATGTTGATCTATGCTTCTCTTCACAGTGGATTTATTAACAAAGGCTGGCCGAGGACACTACATGCATAAGTTATTAAAAACAACTCGCTCAGGAGTGGCTACATGAACAACATTCAGAAATGTAAACTTCTGGCACATGTCTGTTGGGGACCTAAGGAGGGAGCTGTAGTTCCTGTAGAACAAAAGCCGCATCCAGAGTATCCAGCTCCAACTCCCACCACCTTCTGTGAGAAGGCTTCTGCTCAAGCTAACAGAAATCCATAATTACCAAATTGCTCCATAGAAAAGCACAGGTGAGAGAGCTGCTGGAGGAAAAAGTTGTTTTGATGATTACTTTCAGTAACTATAGCAACCAGCAGGATTCAAGTACCTCCCTGAATGACCCCCCTTAGCCCCTTTCTAAGGCCTGTACGTAACAGACTAGGATATTCTTCACATCTTTCATAAATCAGGGTTGTTTTTCGTTTTTCACATCTCTGACTTTTCCTTTCTTCCTGTCACCTGATGAACTCTGAGGTTTATGCAGTTGTGTATGTTTGATTTTTTGCTGCAAAAATGCAGATGTTAAAAAATATTTCTCCTTGTTGAGTACTTATACATTAGGAACGGCTTGAATCCACTAACAAAGTGTTGGAAAAGAGATGGTTAAATATGGCATTTGTTATATTAATTGCCTTATCTGGCTTTAGAAGCTGATTTCAGCATTCTGGCTAACATCACACACGTTGTTTTGTGCACAGATATCTATATGTATCTATGCTTGTCTTTAGCATCTCTAACAGATTCAGGATGAGACTTTGCATTCATCATCCAGCTAAACTTTCAGTCAAATGTGAATTTCTGGTAGGCAGGCAATGTATGAACCAGGGGTGTTTGCAATCAGGGTAGACTGACAACTGCAAAGATGCAAAGTGAAAGCCAGAAACGAGGCTTAACTTAGTCAGAACGAGGAGATGCTCCATCCTTCTCAAGGCCACGCATGGAGAGGCTCAAGCAGAAAATCCCTCACTGTGCTGGATGAGAAGCTGCTGGCTACGCAGCCTCTAACACAGCCTTTCCAAGCTGCACATTCACTCCCTCCCTCAGCCTGAAATTCCCTGAATTTGTTGGTTATCAGAGCACAACAGAAACCTTCTGTGTGAGTCAACCTAACAGAAAGAATCTGCAGAGGAGGCAATATTTTTCTTTATTTATTCTAAGATGAGTACACGAGTTTGGAAAGCACTCAATAAAAGGTTCTGATGTTGCTCCCTAAAACACTGGTGTGCTGGATTGCAGATACAAGCAAGCTCTGCCAGGGAGAGTGACTAATCGCTGTGGCTCCAGGGGAGAAGACCCATGTGTGATCAATGAGAGCCCTTTTCAGCCAAGCAGCTAAGAAAATGATAGAAGAATTCAGATAGAAGTACAACGAGAGGCCACTTACCTAAATCCCTGGAGAGATCTGACAATGTCCCAAAGGTCACAGGACAGGATTTTACATCTGCAATATCCCATGTTCCTGCATTTAAAATGCAAACAAACAGTAACCCAAAATCTGATGTCATGTTCAGTTTCTACCTCATGCTCCCAAGCTCATTGCAGCCCTTCCATGTTCTCCTCATTCCAAGCCTGCATCCACTGCTGTTGCTGGACAAGCATCAAGCAAGGAGAAATCACCTTTGCAGACAGAGGAGTCCAGCACCATCACCACATACACCTTCTCAGATTTTCAATTTGCATGTCACACCAGTATGGCCCTTCTCTGGACCTGAATTCCTCACTCATCTGGACTGATGCCCCCTTTATGCACTGCTGGCAGAAGTTGTCATGTATTGGAGTTTGGCCTTTTGAAAGCATTAGAGTAAAAGTGGTGTTAATGTCCTCCCCCATCAACCCTGTACTTTGCAAGAAAAGGACTCTAGCAGAGAAGGCAACTCACAGGAGGGCAACCTAAGAGCATTTTCTGAATCATCAGAGTACTGGATTACTGCTGCTGAAGGTGAGTCATCATGTGGCTTTATATACCATTCAACTCAGCCACCATGCTCAATTAATCACCGAGAATGAAGTCAAAATCAAATGCTTTTGCTTTAGGAATACCCTGCCTTTTCCTGTTTTGAAATACACGGATATACCCTGCAGCCTAACTCTGACCATGTGTGAGCATCCTCAGAAGGCAAGGCTTTGGTTGTAAAGGACACAAATAATACCTGTGGGTAGAAAACAACTTGCACCCAGCAGGTAGTCTACAACACAAGGAATTCCTGCCATAAGGACCCCTTTTTTCACATTGCTGGGAAATAAATGACACCTAGCAGGGTCCAAGGCGGGTGGACAACACTGTATGTGCAGGATGAGTGTCGGTGGGGCTACAATCTGATGAGGACACAGCAATTTGTGAAGCTTCCCCTCGGCAATATTTGAATGTCAACACTCACCTACATTGGAGAAAACGTCGTCTTCTGACCTGGAGGGTGCCAGTTCTTCCCGTAGGGCTCCTGAGCCCTTCAGCACAGTCCCACACTCTGCCTTGGCAAAGAAAGCACCTCTTCCACCACCACCAGTGTCCTCTGTGAGTGGCCACAGCGCTCCCTTCTCATCCCAGTAAAAGGCTGGCTCAACCGCCGAGCTACCCAGGGATGCTCTGCTGGGGTCTTCTCGGGAATAAACATTACCACAGGATCATCATTATTTTTTAATTACAAGGAAGAGTTTGTACAGGAGAGACAACAGAACAAAGCCTGATCGAAACCCATCAGACTATTTCCAATTGAAATTATTTACAGATGTGATGACAGCGAAGCAGAGCTCCTGGGATGGGACACTGAAGTGGAAAACAGGAAGGCCAGTTGTGAGAAGGACGCCGCCACAGCAGCCTTGGGCATCCCTCCCTGGAGGGGAGGCTCAAGGCCTCCAGAGTTCTGCTGGGGGCACAGAGCAGTGAAGGGAGAGAAAGAGAACAGCTGGGCTTCCCAGAAAAAAGGAAAGCAAACCTTTTGGATGTTGGTAGTTCAAGGCTGCTAGCAAAATCTTTGCAGGCGTATGAATATTTTTTAAAATGAGTGTTTTATGACTCCAGCCTTCAGAATAGCAAAGCATTTTCTGGAGCTCTAGTGAGAAAGAGACCACTGCTGACATAAACTCCACCTTCACATCCCTTAATAGTGATGTTGCTGTCTTTCCCCTGCCAGGGAACAGCAGCCAGCACTCGGCAGGGTTAGGGCGTCTTCCTAGAAGATTGGATCTCACTACTCTGTAAATGCCCATGCTAACATGATCACAGGGTTCAGCATTCTGCACAGCCCAGGCTGCAGGGTTGCACCAAAGACTTCTGGTGTTTCAGATGAGACTTGGTGAACTGAGCTCCCTTTCCTGAGTCAGCACCGCCCTTAACACCTGCCTGACTTTAGGGTCCAACCCTGTGGGGTTCTGCACGTGGAGCTGGCACCACTGATGACAACAGGTCAACTTACATGAAGAAAGAAAAGTGGACTCATTCACTTTGCTGGACAGAAAGTGGAGACCTCAGCACCTCTAGCCTTTGAAGACCCTTGATAAACCAAGAGTTAAAAATCTAAACTCTTGATATTTAACTCTATATAATCCAAATTATAGCTAAAATGGTCCCAAGGTGTCTGTATATTTTTTCTATTGAAATTTCCTGTTCCCTTACCCTTCAATTTTAATAGAGCATCTGAGAGCACTTTAAGAGCCTTATTGCATATAATACACTAACACATATATCCAGGTACATCTCCCAATCCAGCTACGTCTCTCCAATATCCAAACTCCTATCTTAGCTTCTAAATTACTCCAAGATTATAAACCTAAAGGTTATTTTGATCATTTTATCACAGATAATGAAAATACTTCCAAATGTCTTAATTCCATGACCTGCTTTCATATAGTGGTTGTTACACATAACGTGATTAGCAGAAATGTATACAAGCATAAGTGCACAGCAGACACCTTGAAATCCCCAGAGGAAAAATGTGGAGTGAGCACAAAGTGTTGTTTCATTTTATCTCATCAGGATAAGAGTATACTCCTGTTACAGTTCTTTAGTCTGGGCAATCCTGGACTAAAGAACCTGCTTGGAACTGAGCAAATTATGTGTGTTTTTATACGTCCATTATCAGAAAACTTCTGTCAAGCCACGCAGAAGGAACGAGCCCATGTGACACCAAGCCTTTAGCAAATCTACAATCTAACAGACATCTGCTTTCAAAGTCCTGTGGGTAATGCTGCGTGCTCTGCTGTGTGTTTTAATGATAGCAGGGAGTAAAAGGCAAGCTACCAAGTAAAAGCTCCCAAAGCTGTTTTTTCTTAAGTAAATAGCCTCAGTAAGTGCATGGATTTTGCTGCCAAATGATAAACAGAGCAAACACAAAGACGCTGGGGTGTGGGGAGGGGTAACAAACCCAGCCAGATCAGGTGTGTGAATTGAGCCTGTACATTTACCTTTTTGTTTCAGCCTTTCCTTCCTTAAGTGTCTCTTCTCACGGCTGCTGATTTTGGTCTGCCAAACTCCTACAACACAGAGCAAAGTTCATTTTTAAGCTATCAAAAGAACTTTCTTCATTACCTTTACTGCTTAGCACCAAGGTAAACAGCCATCTGAAAGTTTCTGACGCTGGCTGTAAAAGAGGCATCAGATCTCGTGCAGCGTGTCCCCTGTGTGCAGCCTTTGCTTCCCCTGCAGAGATGTGTTACATAAGAAATCCTCACCACAGACCTGTCTATTGTGCCCTGACTCACGTAACTGCACATATTCCTCTGTCCTGTGTGTCAGCCTGATGTGACACCCATTCCCTTGGGGGAGATGTCACAGCAGAGCATCAACCACCTTATACGTCTGACAGTGGGGAGAAGTTAAAGAAAATCTTAACCATTAAATAAGGCTTCCGTTTACGGGATTCCTCCAGCCCTGAACATACCCTAAGGCCTGTTCTGCCGTGTGGACACCCTCTCCCACTCAGCTGGTTTACACACACATTCATTCACACCCATGGCGTGAATCCTGTCTCCATCCATGCTCTCCATGACCCAAGAAGTCAGAGGAGGTGCTGGCAAAAAACACAGCCCCTGTAGCTGACCAAGACACTTCCTTTCTCTGAAGCATCCCTGAAGAACACATGAAGCATCCCCAAAACACACATCAAAGAGTTCAGCTGGCTCATCCATTCAAAAAATTACAGCTCCATTTGATGAAAGCCTCTGCTGTGTCCCCTTCTCCCCCAGCACCCCCACGGGCCTCAGGAAGGACTCTGGTCCAACAGCAGGGAGGGCTTCCCTTGCTCTCACCACCACACTAATCACATTGTAATCTTTTAAGCCCAGAAAAGCTTAGAATTTGTTGTTTTCAATGTAACCCTTGGTGGGGGGAGGCAGAGAGGTGCTCATGTGGGATGCAATGTATTTTCCAGTGAAATTCTAGCTGCCTCAGATTTTTCTGCCAGATTTCTCTGCAGATCTGCTTGCAAACAAAGGTCTTGGCATGCTACAAGTTGGCTGTGAATTGCCCCAGCCTCAGTCATGGGCACAATAATGTGCTGCTCCATCTGTGTATCAGCATGGCAGAGGCCACAGGATTAGGGGAAGAGCGTGGAGAAGGACCCTGCTGACCACTGGGCCTCTGACCACTTCAGAGATCCTTCCTCACCTGCAGATTTGCCCTCCCTGTGCACACAGCTGGGACCTGGGGAGTGTGGCAGGAAAGAACGTGGCCCCTGTCGGAGACTGAAATGTCACGTCAGGGGAGACACATGGGCATTCCCACCTGCCCAAATGTGCACTAATCCATGGGATTCTATATTTTTAGGCAGGGGACCCTCACCACCAAGAAGACCAGCTGGAGGGAAGCAACAAGGCATCATTGGAACCCATGGAGGAGTGATACGTTTCTAATATTTGTCACGCTCCCTGTCCCCCGCCACCACTTTTTCTATTTTTCTTTCTTTATTTTCTCTTTCTTCCTCATTGCCTCTTATACCATTAAATAAAATATATTGATTTTTTGATATCAACATCTAAGCTCGTTCGGTTCGAATCACATTTTTGGGGTACATTCACATCTTTCAGAATTTGATCCATTTTATTCACGGAGAGTTAGTTCTCTTTACTCCTCTGTAATTAAACCGGATCACAACAGCACCTGTCCACGTAGTTACACGTAGGAAGGAGCAGGTGATAGAAATAACTCTCAAACTGGCAGCTTACCCCACTAACAGAGAACTCTAGAATAGTAGAGAAGGCCTCCCTTTTGACATACTTCAACCCATGTTATTATTTGATAATATGGATCAGATAACAGAAGAATCAGATCTTTTGTTACCTTCTTCCTCTTGCAGTTTGTCTTTTTCCACAGAAAGCAGATCTTTTGGCACTTCCTTGTCTGAGCACTGAGTTTTCCTCTTCTTCTTAGGCTACAGTATAGAGGAGATAGAGAGCAGAAAGGTAAAACAAGTATTTGTTATGTTTCATCTGGAAGAAGAGTCAGGGTAGTAGTTGTGAAATGGAGACAACCCATGATACTCAGAGAGAGTAGGGGGTTGCTGGAGTCTCTTAAGTGTGTGCAAAAGTCTTCCTGAGCAGATTTTATTGCAAATTCCAAACCAATAAATGCTATTTATATGGACCTACAAATCTTATCTGCTAGATTAGAAGGTTCCCATTTTAATTCTGCTCTATAGTAAGATTTGCATTCATCGTTCCTAAGTTCTAATGTTCTTCTGAAGGAGGAAAGTCTGAAGTATTTACCTCCTTTAAAATCAGGAATGTTGTAATCAAGAGTTAGGACCCTGCCAATGCTTAACAAAAAAACTCAGCCTCCCCCTCTGCTTCAAACCATGGAACAGCCTATTTTTAATGAAGGTATCTGTAGTTTACACTAGTCTGAAAGGGCACAGGAGTCACTGAGGCCATTTTCACACAGCTTCATGAAACACTAGCACTAACCTTAAACCATAAGTTTTGAATGTTCTAAATTAAACAGTGGTTCTTGACTTTTCCAAGGTGGGAAACCCCTGCCAGAAATATAGTTCCCTGTCCAGGTTCAGGGGCAGCTCCTCACTTGGAATCACAAAATCACAGAATGGTTTGGAAGGGACCTTAAAGATCATCCAGTTCCAACCCCCCTGCCATGGTCAGGGACACATTCCACTGGACCAGGCTGCTCAAAGCCCCATCCAGCCCGGCCTAGAGCACTTTCAAGGATGGGGCAGACACAGCTTCTCTGGGCAACTTGGAACTTTCTGTAAAGACTTGGAAGCTCTTTAAAGCATTAGCCCCTTCCTCCATACCAGTACAAGTGCTCAATACCCAAGGTAAAACCCTTAAGCAGACCCAAGGAAATGTCCCTGTCAGAGGTGGAATGGAATGGAAATACAGGAGATTCCAGCACCCACTTCTGGGCTTGGATGATGAGACTGTCCCCCTTGTGGTGGCAGTGACAAACACTACAGTGTGGCTGTGGCAGAAAATTACATGGTCTTATGTTCCTGCATCATCTCTTAAGTGCAGCAAACCAAGGAAGAACAAACTACCTTTAAAAAAGCAACAGTCTTAAAACAACTGTCTCTTGAAAGATAATACATAAACTCTAAAACTCTTGCTGGTACCTTGAGGAGCTTTTTCTCTCTGATGTTGACTGATGTGATAAGATGGCCATTTACTGGAACCTAGGAGATGGACAATAAAAATGCATTATAGTACATATACATACATGTGTGTGTATGTGTAAAAATATATATTTCACATTTATTTCACACATTTATTTCAATACCTTCCTATAATAAGTACAGTAGTCTGAAAGATACAGCTAAACAACCCCCTGTACAAATCTGGGCTAGAATTTGTGGCCTTGTTCCAACTGGAGTAATTTATTCCAAATTAATTAGTGTATGCTAAGCCTGTATGAATGTAAATCCAGAAACTCCACAAAGATTTATTCCAAAGCAGACATATTTGCAGTTTATCATAAGATTTGTCTAGGATCAAAGTTGTTTTTCAGAGGGTAAGCCTGTCTTTAAAAAACAGCATAGACATGAGAAGGCTTATTTTAATTCTTGTTTACCAGTTGGGGTGGACCTTATGTTCCCTCTCAAGTCTATCTGACCAACTAAAAGAATAGATTTTATCCCACCTAGATCCGGTAAAGTAAACAAGAAATGTTCAAAAACTTTTCAAATTATAGTTCAATTAATGTCTCAGCTGTCTCAGAATTGCCTGGCGATTGCCAACCACCAGCTACAGGGACAGGAGGGTGTAAATCTGCAGCTGTGCCAGCAAGGGCCACTGCACACCGTGCAGAGCCAGCAGCATCCCAGACAAGGCTGAAGCTCCCTCCCTGTTTCCCCCTGACGCACACAGCAGCTCGCTGCTGGATGTATGGCCTTTCTCTGACTTATCCAGGCTGCTCTCCTTGTGCAGTGCAGCTGCTGTTCAGAACTGTCCAGGCTTCCTTCAGCCCATCAGACCTGTTGGGCTGCCCAGCTGAACCCACATGTCCCAGAAGGGAGCCTGACTCAGGCTGTCACCCTAATCCCTGATCCATCCTCCTCCTCCTCTGCCTGGGGCAAGGGGATCCCTGGCAGGTGAAGGCAGCCCTGCCTGGAGCAAAACCCATCTGATCCCTGCTGAATTCAGGTGCCCAGTCCTCTTGGGGAAGGGAAGCCACCTGATGTTTCCTCCTGCCTCCTCCCTCTCCCCACTCTCACAGGTCATCTCCGTCCCTGAGATGCTGTGGCAGCAATTAGTGACCAGCAGATAAAATCCTGTGGGTGACTGCCCATGTCTCTCCCCAATAGGGCTGCAGTCCTCACTCTTAATGTTCATCTCTTTGATATTTTGGGGACTTTAGAGCTATTTTTCACACGTCTCAGAAAGGTCTGAAGTGCATGACAGGCACCTGTATGCTGGCAAATGCTTGGTCCCCGGAGGTGTTTGTTTGGAATTCCAGACCAGTTATAAGCCCATGGTGGACATGGACCCAGCAGGCTGGTGTTCATGCCAAGTTCCACAATTATTAGGAGAGGAAGCCCCAAAATTGTGGACTTTGCACACAGACAATACTGATTCTGGGTCTTCCAGTAAAATACCACAGTAGCAGGTGGCAAAACCTTGCCTGTTATATCAGTAATTCCACCAGCTTCACATTATAAGCTTAAACCAAAATCTCCTCCGTCTCCCTCGGCTGTCAAATGCAAACAATATAATTGTTTACAATTATGTTATTCTGAACATTAGTAAAATAATTACTTCTCTGTTAAAACCCAGCAACATTTGTTAGTAACTAGCAAGGCTGTCTTGTTTTTTCCCAGGGGCACTCTCTTCTAAGACTCTCAAGGTTCATTTACCAGAGGCACTCCATAAACCCCATCACAAAGCAAACCATTTTCCATCTCCTGCTCTGCTCAAGGGAAAAATCCCACTCTACCTGCAGCAGGGAGGGAAGCAGCTCCTCACATAAAATGTGGGATATAAAATACAAAACCAAGGGCATGTTGGTGAAAATTTGAACCACGTAGATATTGAGCTTATTCTTTCCTTCTAAACATATGTTTCTGTACATTTAAAAGTGTGAAAGTACAGATAGATCTTGTCTCAGTGAACAGAGCTTGTCTCAGTGGACAACAATTCCTATGCAATATAGAATCTTGGGGATTGACTTTCCATTATATGACAGAGAACTTCAGGAAAACTGAGTTTTATCGGATGAATGTAAGAAGAGATAATTGGGGGAAGTCAAACAACAGCTAAGTGGAATATTCCTTCCTGATGTCATCAAACCCTGGTGATTTCCCAGTTTTCGTAATGAAATCCTCACTGTTTTCTAAAGGCTTTGCAAATGGACCTCCCAAGTGAAGGCACTTTGAGCAAGACTGCCACCATGGGCACAGAAATAGCAACACCAGCTTAGGAGGAAAAGAGGAGGATGCTTTTTTGCCTTCTTTTAGACACACACAGATAGAAGGATAAGAGACATCCCACCTCCTGCTAGCCTCTCTTTACATCAAGATGCTTCTTGCAAGCATGAGGGACTACAGGCAGAGACAAGGAAATGTCAGGATTAAGGACATGAAACTGCCTTCCTCCCCCAGGCTGGTGTAAGCCAGCACAGCCTGAGGCTGTACAGAGCCCTCACACAGGCGAGGAGAACTCCAGAAGGAAAATGTTGAGTGCAATAGAGGATTAGGGAAGATGCAAACTATATTGGCTCTGACAGACTTGTCTCAGCTGGGGCAGGATCACGTTCCCGGACCTTCTCTCCGTATAAGTGACAGTGAGCAAGGAGCTGGAAAAATTGCAGCACTTTGTTTTAGTGCTTTGCCAACCTGACTGCTGTGTGCTTTTACCAGACCAGCACATTCGCTACTTAAATGATACTTCACCTGCTAGGCAAACATCCCCCTCTCTCTCCATCACTGACTAGGAGGTTAAATGTATGCTGTTGACAATCATTTACTATGTCCCAGGGGTCTTCATGAAGACTGACTATTCAACCCTAAATGCCCACCTGGGACTCCTGAACCTAGTTGCATCCTTCCTAATGAGCAGCTGAGTGCAAAAAAATACCAAACCTGACCACTGACTGATGTTCAGCAAATGTCCCACCACTGTGGTGATGCTCTTCTTTCAAACTTGAAATATCTCTTGCTTCTCCTTCAGTAATACCAGCAACTCCCTTCCTTTCATCACCAAGAATTTTTACTGAGTTCTACTTCCTTTCAGTGGAAATGTATTATGCTAGCCTGACCTTTTGTATTAAATCCTGCCCTTATCCAACCCTTTTTCAGGCAGTAAGCTGGCTGTGTGGCTGAGGAACCCCACCCTACCCTATTCTTCCCTTTTGAAGCCCTGAGGGTAGGGGATTAGTCATGCCTCTTTATCATGCCATTTGGCCACTATGAAAAGCAAAAAGGAATTTTCATTATTTTATTTCATTTAACCTAATGGAATCATTAAAGAGAAATTAATATTGTCAGGGGAGTTTTTTTCTTAATGAAGAATGTAGTTTTGTACAGGGAAAACACATCTAAATCCACCACATTAAATGACTATATTAAGTCTTAAGTGCAATTCCAAATACATCAAATATATGCAGAGAAACAGAATCAGGACTTTTAGTGGAATCAGACTTAGCATATTAATTTCTACTCCCATTCTGTAGAACAATAGAAAGATTATTTTTAGTTCATGGCCATTTGGTTCATGACCCAGTGGAACAGGATTTCCCCCCCACCCCCTGCCTTTTTTTCCCATATTTTATGCAACTTAAGGTTATATTTCTGATGATCGTTCTGAAACTAGCAATTTCTGATTCTCTTGAGCTGGTGTTTAATTTATTTTATGCTGTTAATACCTTTCTACATAAAGTGACAAAGAAAGGAGGCAAAGTGATACATCTCCAAGTGCTAAAAAATACTGGGTTTAGCATATAAACCTAGTATTCAAAGCTATAAAGCTGTACGCCTAGACACTCACCTTTATGCATTTCAACAGTTTTGTTAGACTAGTCATTTTTATACAACCCAACACCTTTGTAAGTGTCTGTCAGATCAGGCTGCCTGCTTTCACATCTCAGTGCCACCAACTGGTTAGAGGATTAATTAAAAATGATGTGAATATCAGCTTCAGGTTCACTAACTGCCCTTTGTCCCTCTTGGGGAAGGTGCTTAAAATTGCCTTCCTTAGGAAGGCATGGAAAGGTTTGCCCAGTAGAGGGATACTAGGACAAAATAAACTCAGCCTATGAAACCCAAAGGGAGCTATTATATGCTTCACACATTGGAAAACAGGGAATTCATTTAAAAACATGAATAAAGAGTCAGAAAATTGTTCTCAGCTACCACTTTCAGAAAACTCAAATTAAGTGGGTTGGACACTGGAAATGAAAGGAAGCAAAACTACCCCATTCTGGCAGGGGGTCTGTGAACACAAAACCATTTCCAGATTTAAGAAATATTTCAATTAAATTGTTTCTTAGTGCTCATTTCCAGTGAAAAAAAACTGGAGTTTTTTTCACTTTATGTTACAACACAAGAAAAATGTGGTGGATTTAGGCCAAAAGGCAATCCTGGTATGACAAAAGTACCACCAACATGCACTAAATTAAAATAATAAGGAAAGGGGTGGGAGAAAAGAACAAAAAGAAAAGGACTTTCTAAGCAGAGCAATAAATAACCTCCCTTAAACATGCTCTGCTACAACTAAACAAGGTATGACTGCACTTTTCAGCTTTCTCAGTAGATCTTCAACGAGCTGAAAAGTGAGCAGGAAGTCATCATCCCTCTCAGCATCCTCTGGAAGACCCGGTCCTTGCTCCCTACACTCCATGCTCTGAGTCAGGTTATTTGCAGCACTTGCAGCTCGCTGTTGGTTCTCTGGAGATGGGTTCTTGTCTCCTGTGCACAAAGCAGGGGCTGAGACACAGGGTGAGTAAACCCAAGGGCTGCGGCCAGACTCTCATTTCTCCATCCACAGACAGCGAGCAATCGGCGAGAAAAAGGTGTTGGGAAATGAAGCAGCGCTGCATTTCTTTAATTCTGATTCAGAGTTTCAGAAATGGAAGCAGACATCCTGGCCTCTCTGGCTTTGCCACATTGTCTTGCCCTGATGATGGACTTTGCTCTGGGAGACCTCTTTCCTAAACCAATGGGAACCAGGTGAATGGGAAAAGAAAAGCCTCCATTTGTCAGAGGAGAAAGGATGGGGTTTAGGCAGAGGCCATTTGAGAAACAGGAAAGTTCCACCTTCAAAGAAAATTACTCATTCAGTTCTAACAGCTAGAGAAAGGCTAACACAACGGTAATTTTGGCTCAGGTGACAATGGAAAGCCAAAAAAATGTTGGCTTTGTTAGCAAAGGAAACTGAGTAGCTCTCCATGCATGGCAGAAGGACATAAAGGAACTTCTTTGGGACATGGCTGCTCACAACACTACAGAGACATATCTGCAAAGGGGAGGGAAAAGAGAGCAGAAACCTGGGTTTTGATCAATACTGTAAGTACTTATAATCTTACTGTTAAAGATATTATTGATATGTGGTAATGCAAAGTTTTCCCTGGCAAAATCACCTCAGACAATTGTGTTCTCAGTACAAAAAAAGAGTCTGTTGGAAAGGAAAATTACATGGGAAACACATGCAATGAACAGACAATTATATGAGAACTACACACTAGGAATATGTGAAATCTCCCCTTTCCTTTAAGGCACCTAAAATAGAAAAGAAAGGGGCAGTTCTCCCATCAAATGGATACTCCAAAAACCTTGTGGAAAAGGATCTGGGCCATCAGCACAGAAAACCTGTTCATCTGCACATATTCCCAGGGATGAAGTTGCCCAAAGGGACCCCTTGAGCACAAACATAGGCTGATGACAAGGAGTGGGAGCCAGGACTGTATATGTAGCCATTCATATCCAAAAGCAATTGCATGAGAAAATTTAGGGAAACATCCTTAAGATGATGCTGCCTATATTACAAGTCCTCCTGCTGGCCAGCCTTCCCTGGACACATGAGAAGCCACACAGCCATAAACACAAGGACCTGATATATATCTGGCTCAGTTCAGCTGCTGTCATCATCAAGGGAGAAAAAAAACATAACTGGGGAAAGAGTTTCTGCAGTGAGTAGATTAAAACTACTGTTGTGAGGAGGGATGAAGAAATCAGTTTCCTGGGATCTTCTATTCTGATTAATTAGAGCACCATCTCAACAAGGGATAAAGGCTCCATTTTAAGGAGTCAATTACCAAACTCCAATACGTTCCAGGATACTTTAAAAATCAATTCTCATCCAAGATAGCTGTAAAAAATAATTGTGCAACTGTGTTGCATTGGCATAAAAAATACTGTGTAACCTGAAAAGGTAAAAGAAAAGGTCTATTTACAAAACTCTAGAGCTGAAGGGATGGATCTGTAGTTCTGGTACTGTTAGACATTCTTACAAGAAGCAAAAAGTACCTCCAGTTTATAAAGACGCTTCAGAAAAATAGAAAGCTTACTTTTGGAATGTATCAGATAGCATATATTTTTAGAAGCTGCTTAAGGAAGATGATGTCACTGCATTTGTAAAAAATGCTCTTCTTTACAACTGAACAATTTGCAGAACAGCCCAAAAACTTTGAATAAGCATAAGCCCCCAACTCAACAGCTGTCCCATTCAGATCAGCTGGCTTCCAGCAAGTCACATTAGCAATTTCCCAAAATTAGGGAAAAGGCAATCCTGAAAAAGACTAAACACTCTCAGCATAATTTCTAGAGGTTTTGTTTTTTGTGGGTTTTTTTTGGTGTGTGTGGCTGTGTGACAACAGCCAGAATGTAACTTGCTTTGTTCTATGCGTAATGAGATCACATTCAAAAGGTGCTTGTATGATTGTGTGGAGGCCATGTATCCATGGAACAAAGTGGTGGGTGAGAGGCTGGACATGACCCAGCCATGTGCTCTCACAGCCCAGAAAGCCAAACGTGTCCTGGGCTGCACCCAAAGCACCAGGTGAGGGGGGATTCTGCCCCTCTGCCCTGCCCTGCTCTGCCCTGGTGAGACCGCACCTGCAGGGCTCCATCCAGCCCTGGGCTCCCAGCACAGGAAGGACATGGACCTGTTGGAGCCCAGAGGAAGCCACCAAGTTGATCAGAGGGATGGAATGCCACTGCTATGACGAAAGTCTGAAAGAATTGGGTTTGTTCAGCCTGCAAACGAAAAGACTTGAGGGTGACTGTCCTGGTTCTGGACAGGACAGAGTTAATTTTTTGCAGAAACAGTGAGGGGGCATGGCCAGGATCTGGAGCTTATTTTATCCCATCCTACAGTCATTGCCAGGGGTGCCAGGGAAAGGGATTCTTTTGGGGAGAAGGGGTTCCTTCCAGTCTGGTATTGTCTATTCTCAAGGGGTTTCTATGTGAATCATTTCTTTTCTTGTACCCTCTGTCATTAATATTATTCCTGTTCCTGTTTGTTTTCTTAACTCGTTGATGTTTCCAGTAAATTGATCTTATCTCAGTTTGTGATCTTTACCCATAGTGCCTCCAAGTCTCAACTCCATCCCACTGCAGGTGGGAGGGGAAAGCTGGGGAGCAGGAGGAAGGAGCACATGGTTTTGGGGAATCTTGGTGGGCGCACTAAACTGGGGACTATCATTCCTAAACCATAACAGTGATCCAACTGAGGCCTTCCAGTACCTGAAGGGAACTTCAAGGAAAAATAGGGCAAAACTATTTACAAAAGCATGTAGTAAGAGCACAAGGGGACATGAGTTCAAATTGAAAAAGAAGAGGTTCAGATTAGATATTAGGAAGAAGTTCTTTACCATGAGGGTGGTGAGACACTGGAACAGGTTGCCCAGGGAAGTGGCGGGTGCCCCATCCCTGGAGGTATCCAAGGACAGATTGGATGGAGCTCTGAGCAATCTGGTCTAGCGGAAGGTGTCCCTGCCCACAGCAAGGGAGTTGGAACTGGATGAACTTCAAGGTCCCCTTCCAACCCAAACCATTCTGTGATTCTATGGAAGTTTGTTCACCAGACTTATCTCACATGGGCTGTTGAAGCCACCCAGTCTGGGTCTAACAGGGCACTGTGGCTCCTGGACAGTTTCTGGCTGCCTGTTGCTATGTGGAGTAGGGACACACAAGGGGAAGATCAGTCCTACATCATCCTACATCCAAGTAACAGCAGATTTCATGGGAAGGCAACCTGACAGCCCACCCATGGGGCAGCAACTGGGAACCACTGGCAAACATGCATTCCCAAACTGAAAAAATAATTAACCACCTAGGTTCTTTTAATTAAGATCTTGACTTATCCACCACTCCAGGATATGCAGATGTTTGGCTGCTGGGATGTATCAACACACCTGTGCACTGGAGGCAATTTGTGTCTTGTTTTTTCCATATCTCAGCAGGCAGCAGAGAGGGGCCCCCATCCCGTAATACCTGCACACGCCATCTTATCACCTTGGCCGTGTCTATGAATGGGAGACTGTTATAAATGACACCTCTGCTGCTGCTTTGGTGGAGATTTTCATATGCAAATTTCAGCATGTCAAAGGTGTTTGGCTGTTCTGGCATCCTAGCATCAGCTAAGTGCCAAAGCACAGTGCAGCGTCTTACATTTAAGTAAAGAGATAAAGTTTTTGCCTCAAGGATATGATATTCCAAAGACAGAGAGAACCTGATGGGAAATGACAAGGAGCAGTGGAGAAGGCAGGGTGGGGAAAAGAAAACAAAAGAGACAAACAGAGAAGGGAAAAGGCACGGGACTGTCATGGGAGGATAAGCCTTCCTTTTTCATTTCCGTATGCAAAATGTTTTCTCTGGGTTATCTATCTTTAGGATCTTTTGAATTATTTTTCTTGATCATCCTCTTCTCATCCTCCACCTCCTCAGGACCATGTTTTCCATACTCTGCACGATAATCAGTGGGTCTCATATAGAGGATGATGCTGCTGTGTAAATGCAACTGCTAGAGCCCAGATCCTAAAGAGCAGGAATCGCTCGGCACTGGAAAAGATGAGATTAATGGCAGAAACTGCACATGACTGTAAACAAATTTGTCCCTTCAGTTTATCCCTCCTCTTCTTTGGTTTCTGTTACTTAGGCCTGTGAGATGCAGCATCTCTGACTAGAAGATATCTATTCAAATCAATGCCTTCAGCTTGAACTAATAACCCTGCCACCATCACAGCACCTGGACTGTCTCTGACACATTTCTCTTCATGAAGAACAAAACAACTTATTTTATAGCACACATTAAAAAAATCCCTGCAAATTCATTTTGTTTGTCTTTCTCAGAAATGAGACCTAGGAGGTAACAGTAACAGATTAAACAGTAAACTGGGTGTCTCCCCTTTCTGTCCCACACTGTCTCTGGTATTGGTGGCTCTGGAAAATTTTCATTCGTTCTGCAGGCAACTCAAGTTATCTAATATTGATGATTATAAAAGTATAATAAAATTGTTACTGGAATTCCTCTTCCCCCCTTGACACTGGCACCTCTCTTCAGATTGCTTTTGGATTTAATTATTCTTTACTTAATTCAGGGATACTTGTGCTGCCAGGTCAAGATTCTGCTCTGACTGATGAAAGAAAAAATGCCCTATAATGTAATAGTTTATTAAAAGATAACTATAATAAAACTAAAAGCTAAAGCTTCCATGACAAAATAATAAACCCTTGAAAACTAGCATTACAATGGAAAGCCTGACACATTTCTGTTCCTGAGGAACAAACTCACTTCTTTTATAGCACATTAAAAAAAAAAATCCTGCAAATTCATTTTGTTTGTCTTGCTCAGAAATGAGACCTAGGAGACAATAGTGACAGATTAAAATGTTAAAAAAAGCTCGATGTATTAATTTTAGGTACATACTTATGTTTGGTGAGTTATTATGAGAGCTTTACTTTCCATATTGCAGTGGAAGTTGTTTTTCTGCAATTTACACTGCGATTTTCTGCTACAGACAGCTTACAGCGTGTCAAAGCAACAGAGTCATGACGATGTCATGCAGAAACTTCAACACCGTGCGTCAAATCAAACTCACAGCATATATTCAACAGGGTGGCCATGGTCATCGGCTCACAGCCACGTATTAATGCAATAACAACAGAGCTTTGATTCGGAGTAAATATACATAATTAGCACATTGTATGAACACCGTAGTATGGATACTATTCTTGTATATTCCTTCTTAATAGGATGGACATTATAAAACGGGAGTTTTCTTAATTCCCTGTAAAGATGATCGGTCTCCNAGCAGCGCCAGCAGCCGGCCCGGCAGCTCCCCCGCGCCCAGCGCCATCCGCGCCGCCGGCCCCAGCATGGCCGCGGATGCTCCGCTGCCCGGGATGCTCCTCTCGCCGGGATGCTCCGCTCGCCCCGCTCCCGAAGTTGGCGCCGGAGCCGCGCTGGCCGCCGCCGCCGCCCCGAGCGGCACCGGGGCGGGGATGCGGACCGGGGGGGCCCGGGGGGCGCGGACACGTCGGTGCTTACGGGAGCCTCGTGGAGAAGGGCGGGTGCGCCGTGCGGGGGGGCGGCGGCGGGACCCCGGGCGCGGCCGATGGCCGGTGCGGGGCGAGGAAGGGGTTAATGCGCGGCATGGGTCTTCCCTGTGAGAAGGGTGAGAGCGGTGCGCGATGAAAGGTGAAGGCGACGCGATTCGAGAGCAGCTGTTTGGCCGGGGGTTGGGGCGCGCAGGGATGCTCACGAGTGATGCTTTTCCGCGAAATCCCCCGGTCTAGACGGAACAGTCTTTAGGGATGTACTTGTGTTGTCAGGCAGCGCTGCGAACGTGTCGTTATCGAGCAGCATCGCTGTGATGATGACAGGCGCTGCCATGTAACGCAGAGAGAGATGCGCTCTCATCTCGGGCTGATCCCCGCACAAACAGCGTTTTACCGCCGCCAGCAGAGCGCCTCGAAACACAGACCTCCTCGCCGTGCAGGATGGAAAATTTCTCCAGCCACCTGATGAATAAGTGCAGATGATGCTCTCAGAA
Source organism: Oxylabes madagascariensis (assembly GCA_013400675.1). Lineage (NCBI taxonomy): Eukaryota > Metazoa > Chordata > Aves > Passeriformes > Timaliidae > Oxylabes > Oxylabes madagascariensis. The sequence continues at coordinate 995 of VYZR01119073.1, read as the reverse complement.
AGTCTTTTTTCAAAGTCACCGGGTTTCTTTTGAAGTGGAAGGCTGAGTTTTGCCTTGGTCGATCTAGGGGGACAACCTCTGAGCGATAAATAAATATTGAATAGCAGTGAAGGGAAGGGGAGAGCTGCTCGTTCTCTCAGCATGGTTTTGTCTTGCACCTGGCACAAACACGGTGGGACTTACCAGGGGCCATAACTACAGGGGGAAAAAAAATGTAAATAACACTTATTTAACTAAAACAATGTAAAAATCATGTTTGTAGCAAAGCCAGCACAGAGAAAACGCTGGAAAGAGAATGACTTTTATCTGTCATGGCTTTATTTCACATCCAGCAGGGACTGCTCTCTCTTGAGTGTGGATGCAAGTGCTGGAGCTCAAACTCAAACCCACTGAAAAGATAGCAATGGGGAAGGCTCATTATCCATCCTTCCATTGGATTATCAACTCTTCAGGGATGAAAGATTTATTATTCCTGTGTCCTGGGCCTAATTACAATTAATCCTAAACAAGTCTAGGTTATGAAAGCACAATAAGGTGTTTATAGCACTCTAGAAATTTCCAGACAAAATATGGGATGAAATGATGTGCTGAATGGCCTTATGGGGAGAAGAAGGTTTTGGGAGGGAGGGAGAAATGCTGAATACACAGGAGAGAGCCGTGGGGGTAAGATGGTGCTTCAAATGCTGTTGGTGGGATAGGAAGCTTCTGCATAAACATGGATCACACAAGTTACTATTTTCTGTCTGTATCTCATACTGCCTATCTTCTTAAATTCAGCACTGAATAATCTTGTGGTCTAAAACCTCAGGAATTTGAGTGTTTCTGTTCCTAGGCCCGATACTGATGTCTTGTGAGAACGTCTATCTTGCACCCATCTGGAGCCCTGAGCTGATAACTGAGTAGTCATGTGCAAATTTTAGAGACCAGGGGACTTCCTCCATAGTTAAAAATGGCAGTTATATGGTTAGTTTAGATACTTGTCTTTTTTTTTTTTT